>JAQIXG010001143.1:0-24115 GCA_034700105.1 Oconnorella tubifera | reverse complement strand
TGTGTACTGTAAATTAATAGTAGATACTGTCTTTTATATTTCTTCTACTATGTATTTATTGTATATTTATTTTATTAATGTATTTAATTTAAATGAACAATAATTTTATTTATTTCACGAAATTAGTGTAAACTAGTAATTATAATTATATTTGTAATTAATAGAAAATTGATAAATGAATGTAATAAGTAGCTGTTAAAAACGTCACAAAAGATCGAATCGGATGACGTCAGCTATAGCGACGTCGTTGATTTCAACTGTAGCAAGTGAAGCCTACTTTAGCAACTTCTTTAAAGCAATACTTTCTAATCCTAATTGCTTAGCTACTATTTACTTTCTACAGTTTTAAACCTTAAATAAGCTTATGCTGTAAAAATATTAACACGTTAGTGTACTAAAAATCCTAATCACTTATTTAAAAATAGAGTTAATTAATGCACCTATTAAGTTTAGATCTTAATTCATTTTTGTTGATATCCCATTGTTTTATTACTATTACAGAATTTGCACTATCATGAAGCTGCAGATAATTATCTTCACATCATTCGTCTTACTCATCGCCTTAGCTCTTGCGAAAGAAGAAAAATCATCAAATCTTGTTTTCGAAGATTCGTCTGATCTGGAATCATTTCTTCTAAACGCACTCAGAGTTAAACGTTCAGCGGTTGATTCAAAGTTTGATGCAAAGATCGCATCAACAGGAGGCAAGCCGATAAGACGTAGACGTTCCATTGGATCTACTGAAGTAGATCCAATAGTTTATCCAATATTACCTGAGTTTGGATCGACTGGATCGAAGAATCAGTTGATCATTTCATCAGTTGATCTAACGTTCGATGAAAAGATCGCATCAACAGGAGGTAAGCAGATAAGACGTAGACGTTCCATTGGATCTACTGGAGTGAGACCTGAGCTTGGATCGACTGGATCAAAACATCCTTATCTGCAAGCATTCAGGAGACGTAAGCGTCACGTTTAAAGATGAAGTTGTGAGAGAAATATCATTAAATAAGCATCAGAAGTTTGATTAAAAATAATTCAGTTATAACACGAAAGTAATATGCACAGTGAAGGGGATGGGAGTATCAAAGATTTTCTCGGGAGTGGGGTGTGGGAAGAGTGGGTGACACTGAAATTGATGAGTTTTTAAAAGAGATGTGAAAGGATTGAAGTTTTTTATATTGTTAAAAGTTTGCAAAATGTAATGCAACGAGAAGAACGGTCGAGAAATACTAAATATATTTTATTTTCAGCTTTTGAATATATTTGACTTATTAATCATTATTGACGTCATTAATTAAGGTGTGGGTAATGTTGTCTGGCATTTATCTTGAAATCTTGAAACTTATTTTTATTTGCAATTGATAATCGTGCATTTATTTGCTGAGCTGATAACATTAAAAGATAGCTTAATATTTTAATTCTTGCAGTACATTTTGTTTTAATAATGCAGCTAAAAAGACAGTTCACATTTAAAGAGACCAAAAAGTTAGGCTCTTAATTTCAATTTCATCATTTATAGTTTTATTTTTTATTTCATTGATTAATTTTGAATATAAATAGCACATCCGCTGTCTTATTTAGATTTGCTATAATTATGTACATAAAAATAACCGCCTATATGGGGTATTTCGTCACATACAGTAAACCTTCATCGCATGAGTCTTAGGCCTACAAATGGCAAATGCATCGGGATTAAATTTTGATGTTTCAATGTATTTAGTTAATTCTTCTATATTACATTGAAGTCCCTATAGCATTCCAACTACGTTCAGGGTTCCCACTCGGGTTTTTAGAAAAAGGCTAGATTTTATTCCAAAAAAGTCAGAAAAAGCTAGATTATTTTTTGCATAAAATACTAAAAATGTGCACAACATGGTTCTTGGGTGATTGCTCACCATTTTTCTCAAATTTCTTTGATAAGTCTAATTTAATTTCACTATTATTTATTACTCATAATTATCATTAATATTCTATATTATTTATAAATTCAATTCCGAACTTGACAGTAGTTTTCAATTAAGACTATAGCACAATTATTTCGAAAATTTCATCACAGAAGAATTACGTCATGTTTCAGGTTGCATCCTATTCTACGCATGGCTCATTTTACACAATCCTAGTGGTTGAAAAACTTGTTATCGTGAAAAAGCTACGTTAGTGCATTTTGACCAATAAAATCTCAAAAGATATACAAAAAGCCATATCTAGCTTTTTAGAAGATTAGATCTAGGTTTAACAAAAGAAGTTTTGAGCAGAATTAGACCCTACACATAGTTTAACCCACACGTACAACCGAAATAGATATCATAATTGAACGCGTGCGTACTATTTATAAGACAAATTTATAAGTAATTCAAAAGTTATTAAAGATACAAAAAGATATTTTGTGTCGCGTAATTTTATACGTACAGGGTGTATAGTGTACAGGGTGTAACGTTTTGAAACTACAGGGTGTATCGTGTATTTTCACCAAAAGTAATATATAAAGAATAAAATGATACTATAGACTTCTTAATTCAACATTTATCACGTGATAATTTATATATTAACTATTATCAAATATTTATTACGTAATATTTAATATATCAACCGAATTTTTTCTTTATTTTCCATAAGCTTACTTGTTCAAACTATTAACTTATTGTTAAAACTGTCTTTAACTATCTTTGTACTGTCATTAAAAACTGTGTAGGCCTATTCTTAAAATAAAATATATTAACTTGATCAATATTTATCAATTTAATAAGTTGATAAGTAATTGATTTTATGATGCAGAAAAGTCTACTAAATTTAAATTATTGTTATACCAGGTACAGAATTATAAAACCATCGTAAAGCAGTGAAAGGTAATGATGACAATTTTGATGGTGCATTTTCGCTCTAACTTAATTACTAAAAAGTATAAATGTGAAAATATTTTTTCCGCCTGTTATAAAACTGAATGAACTGAATGGAACATTACGACAGTCTTAACGAATTAACTAGGGCATGAAAGGCGTATGCCCTCTAATCAATTTTTACTTTGGTCAAAAACATACCCATGTTTCTGTTGTATAAATAGGCAAACAGTGCGATCTAGAAGCAATTTTTTCTTCGGCATTTGATGACATTTCAGTGACATTACTGGTATTACTTTTTGCTTGTGTAACTGCAAAAAAGGTAGTTTAATGTCAAATACTTTTAAAATTGTGCTTTTGCAGTTTTGTTACTCATATTCTACGTTAATTTATCTAGTCTACTTAAAGATGGATCGATCCAGTCAGTCGATCAAGTCAGTCGATCAAGTCAGTCGATCTTTAGAATCATCAACACTATTTGTTTCAGCAAGTTCATCTGACTTCTTGGTTGACTAGATCCCCAAATCTTCACTGGAGATTTGGGGGGGGGGGGGATATATTGAGAGTTGGTTGATAGAAAAATATTTAACCATAAATTTTGTAAATGTGAAGTTTTTTGAAGTAATACAGTTTTTCTCAAATTTTATTACTTCAAAGTGACAAAAATGAAGTAACGAAATCAGGAATATCATTCATATAAAGATGTTTCGTTTATTTGTCTAATTCCTTCACTTATTTTAAAAGTACGTGAAATTAATGTGACAATTAGATTCATATTTGTGATAAGATAATGTTTCAATACTATTACAGAATTTGCACAAAAATGAAGCTGCGGATAATTATCGTGATGTCTTGCGTCCTACTGGTCGCCTTAGCGTTTGCAGGGGAAGAAAATTCAGCAAATCTTGTTTTTGAAGATTCATCAGATCTGGATTCATTTCTTCTAAACGCAGCAAGAGATAAACGTTCAGCGGTTGATTCAAAGTTCGACGATGAGATCGCATCAACAGGAGCAAAGCCGATAAGACGCAGACGATCTTCTGGTGCTTTACACCGAAATAGAACAGCTATTGAAGCTCTGAAGAAATTGACGGAATTAAAACACAAACATAAGTCATCATTCAAACGCAAGCATCACGATTAGATTTTGTGAGAGAAATTTAATTTAATAAAAATTGGATTCAGTAATAAGCCGGAAGTAATATGTGCCTTTAGCGGGTGAGAGTATCAGGGATTTGTTTGGGGCGGGGGGGAGGGGGTTGTATTGAAATGGAGATTTTTAAAAAGAGAAGTTAAAGGATTCGAGCAGTTTATATTGTTAAAAGTTTGCTAAATGTAATGCAACGAGCTAATTTGCATTGAATTAGAGCTGAATTTATTATTCTGATGTTAATCAGATAATGTTTTAGACTCAATATTTTTAGCTAACAATAACTAATAATAGATTTTTAGATATAATCGCTAGTGTAGCTCTAGCTTTTCTGATATTTAACGTGAACTATAACACTAATATTGTAACAATATATGTATGTCATAACTAATTATGACTGATATTTTCATCCGCTGAATAAAATTAAATTAAACGCGTACATCGTTGCCACTAACTAAATGACATATATTTTTTCGGTGAGTTTAATAAATTATTATTTCGATATTTTATCATTTTATAATTAATGAACATTAAAAATTGCGAAATGTCAACTCTTTTTCCTAAGGATTAATAACAATTGGATTTATAGGATTACAAGATTAATAACGATTTTATTCTTCAAATATTTATTATAAAATTTATATCGATATGTGACTCTTTTATTCATTTAAGATAACAATGCATCTAGTTATGTTTATTTGTTCTATATGGAAATCAATAAAAAAATGTAATGTTATTTTTTATAATAAAATATAAGAACTGCATTTAAAACAAACGACAAAACAGATAAAATATTACAAATATTAAATAGACCATATTACAAATAAAGTTCTTTATAGGCATAAGCTATAGAGTTATATATCTAATATAACTTATAACTATGAGTTATATAGTCAATATATATGCGTATATATAAATGCAGTATATTTGACTGAAAAATACAATAATTTCATATTCTGATAGTGGCCTAACTTTTCTTAGAATCTGATAGCAGACTATCGGAAAAGCAACAATATCTGAAATCTAAAATATTTACCTAATAATACACTTTCGCATGATTGTTTTTTGCTATTTAGCTTTAATATTTAAAAACCTCTTTTTCGGAATAATGCTATTCGTTTACATCACGTATGAAAGGAAATAAAATGCAAATACTTATAAATATGACAGTGTTATTATGATTGTGTTGTGTTATCTATATTACAGCAGATAACATATTAAAATTTATATTATATAAAATAAAAGGTTATAAACGAATACGCCCTAACCATCTTCTTTACGTAGATATTTGTTGCAATATTACATTTTCTATCTGCCTGGACTAGTGATCTATAAGAGATAAATTAACTTTGCAACCGGTAGCCAAAAGTAGCTATCTCAGCTGTTACTAGGTAACTGGGCAGTAACTCGATCTTTAGCCAGCTAGTTTGAATCTGTATAATAGTTTTATTATCGCCTAGCTGCAAACATAAACCAGCTGTTTCTCGTGTTTTTATTTCTCATCGACAAATTCGATAGGCCTACTGGTTTAGTGGTAGAAACCTTCAATTGAGAGAATAATTGAATTTTATATTGTATAACTACAAACTTGCTGTCATTCAATTTTTATGTGAACAATTTAATATTAAATTGTGACATAGTTATATTAAAATTATCATTTATATTAAATAATATATTTTTTTTTCATTTTCAGTTAGTATAGTTATAACTTGTTTCAAGTTTCCAACCTTCGCGGATAATGATGAATTTGAAAGTATTTGTTTCGATTTCAAGTATCCTCATTCTTAAAGTTGTATATCAACTTAATTTGTAGATTAACTTCATAGTAAATTAAATATTATGTTATTTGAATCTGTCTTGAATATTCAGTAATTTTTTAATATTTTTAAGACATATTAATAGTTTGCATATTGAGTCTTTAATATTCAGTAATTGATATATCCGAAATATATGGAATAAAGCTACTCCATCCTTTTTGAATAGTTTATAAATCGCCACATCTGTTTGCCACCAAAATTACTGTTACAGTATATAATCACAGGCTCTTATAGGCGGCCTTCAGTTCTGTTGATACTAGCCTCTCATTCAGGCAGGCGTACAATGAATACGTTAAATTTATCTAACTTCAATTATATAAAAACATTTATTTATTAAGTTTACATATTTGTTATACGAGTTAGATGGGCCCAACAACATTAATATCTTAGCCATGACGTGTTTTGATTAATATGTTATATAGTTGACGTGTTTTGATTAATATTTATGGCTTACTTAAAGTCGGTTCGGTATACTTTTAGTTACTAAATGGCAGTTATTTGGTTCACAACAGTTGAAAACTGTTTACAATAAGTTTTATGGTGTATATCTACTAATATTATGCGCATAAAAAAGTTGAGCTTTAAGAAACATGGTTACATAGGCCGCTTTTTTATTAGCAGCTAATAATTTGATTTTACAAAGAATTTAGTAGAATTCGCAAATGCAGGCAACGTAGCTATAGGTCGCCATGATCATCTATTGGTAATTTTAAGCCAGTAAGGATAAAAACAATTAAGCTAAGCTAAGCCAATTATTAAAACTGTACAGGCTATCTCTTAAGTCGCAATTCTTCCCCAGTAATTGCTGGCACTCATTGTACTTATCAGATACAAATAATGGACGGCTGAGTCAACCAAGGAAGAAGTTACTACAGGGAGTTGAACTTAGGTCACTAAGTTCACGTTAGCACGTTAGCACGTAACACGCTAACGTGCTACCATAAGTCCATCTCTCCTTCAGTTTAGCAAAAATGATAGGCATATGACTTTCTCTCAAAATTTTGTATATATTTGTTTTTTAGAATCTTTCGTTGCAAAAGAAATGATGAAACACAATTTATCGTACTGAGCAAATGACAGTCGCATTGACTGTATGATATAACGTGTTCTGATCTAACAACGAAAAATTCAAGATATTTGTATGTAAATTACATCACGAATAATCATTAAGATGACCATTATATATCCTTGGACACCGTAATTTTATATAATATTCTTCCGAAAATTATTATTATTAGTGTGATTTTTTGTTGTTAAAAATGTCAACAATGTATGTAGTAACTTATTAATGCATTGTTATATGAAAGAGATCAATTTTCAAACAACATAATATGAGGAAACAATTGAGTATGAATAAGAGAAGGTCATCATTAAAAATTTCAGCATTTTGTGAGCATCATTGAGCAAAATTGTTCATTAGCATCTCTAAACTAAAATTTAAATTTTCTCTCATATTTAGATACTGTATATTAAACGAGTTTTTTATATTATGACAATATATAATTATAATAGTATTATAATAGAAACTAATAATAGATTACTTTTTGATATTTCTCGCGTTTTTTTTAGCTCAGTTCGTGCAACCAGAATATCTATTGAAATTTCATTAAGTTAAACACAGAGAAAATGTTTCAATAGTTCAATTGATTATGATGCTCTTTACTTTGCGTTGCGTGTCATGAAAGTAATATTCCTAGTAATAATTTGTTATAAAAGTTAATTTTAGTAACGTGATAGGTTTGCCTCTAGTTTAACACGTGATTTAAATAATTATTGTTCGCATTAAACATAATATAAGCTTACATACACAAAGTCTTAATCAACAAATTAACTGAGTAATTTTCTTCTCTAATGTCTGCTATTTCCTGCAATTACTAGCTTACAAAAGTTTTCATAATAGTCGATGACTATTGAATTAGATAATATTGGTTAATGTTACTAATTGTTCTACATAATATTATATAATGTTTCGAAGCACGAGTACTATAATTATTTATTTAAAAACTGTAATGCGACAAATATATGAAAAGTTTTACTACAAATTTCTGCGAATTTCTTTTAAATAATTTCAAATATGGATTAACTAATTAAAAAAATAACTGTCTTAGAGATTACATTTTTAATTAAGATGCTATCGTAATATTTAAAACTGATAATATTCTATTGAGATTGTGTGAATTGTATTAATCTAATTCATTGATTTTGTAATAATACTAAATACAACACGTTGCTCCGTTGATATTTTCTGATAAAACATTATATGATGAATATTGCTCAGTTTAACACGCAAAATAATATATTATTTAATGGGACAACATTAAACAAACATTTTAAGACATAATTAATTGAAAATAGTTTGAATTTATTATAAATATCAAATATTCCCTTTAGATTTGCTGCTCGCAGATTTTTTATAGTTTTTACCGCTGATACCAATTTGTATCGCTTATGTTAAATGCTACCTTGGTTGTACAATAAATAAATAAATATAGATAATTTTTCCTCGTGTTGTTTTTGACTTTAATATTCAACATTTTATCCAAAAATTACCCCCAAGTTCTATTTTTTGTCACTTTCAAAACTATTTTTATCCCCCTCACTCGCACCCCTATCAGCCAACCCACGAGCAATCCACCCTTCATAATTCATCCAAGCCTCCTTACCATCTTCCCCAACCACCGACCTCTTCCCTAGGTCTCCTCGAAAGCCGAGGGGCCCAGCGCGGTATCTAGGCTCCGGCTTCCAGTGACGCTTTTCGGGCCTCTGGAAAGGCGAGCGCTTGCCCAGATCTCCCCGAAACTTGGACAACCTCTTCCAAGACCAGTACCCAGAGTCGCTGTTCCCTCGCTTCTCGGTAACAGTCTCTTCGTCAGAAAGATTCGAGGTTAAGTTTTCATCGAGAGAGGATTCAACCTTTCCCAAATGTTGGTCGAGACCCTTTTCATTTGGGTTGTTTGGTTGAAGATGGAGAGCGGTTGGTGTAGTGTGGTGGATTATAATGGAGAGGGTTAGGATGCCGGTGAATAGCTTCAACATTTTTGAGTTTGCCTCAATCCTAGTGGTTAATGGAGATATTGAGTTTGTGTGAAAACTGAAATTAAAGAAATTTAGATATAATATTATGCAATATAGAGTAAGCTATAGTGTGACATTGTGTTGATCAGAAATTTACTGCAGTGATTTTTTAAGCAATAAATAAATAAAATATTGTAACAGTTTTAATAAAAAATGTATTTTATTAAATAATATTTACCAGCTTCCCTATTGGAAAATTAAAGAAAATTGGTGATGAAAAAGATGATCAGTTACGATCTTTAAAAATAATGACCCTTTAATAATAAAATAAAAGATATTTTACGTTTAATTTACGATCACCGCATTATATCAACAAAATAATATAAACTATATCTCAGACGAGCTGCCAATTTAAGTGGCTTATTAAAGGGTGCAACTAGTAAGCTATATTGTAAGCTTTCATTGGAATCAAACCTAGACCTAAAATGGTTAGATTGCGGTGTTCTATCATTTCAAACTTCTGCAAAACTATATAAATGCTGCAACTTTTATAAATGACTCAATATTTTCTCTGTCAGCTTATTATACAATATAAATACATAGAATAAACATTGCTGACATAAGGACTTGCAACCTTAAAATATGGCTTTAAAATTGATACTTAATTAACACCCGCAACTGGTACTTAACAAGTTATAGAGTTCAGTATTTTTAGATTTTCACACAAAAGTTAAGTACTTGTTGCAACTTCTTGTAGCAGAAGTGTCCGCAAACAGTTAGCAGCTGCAACTTTTTGAAAAATCTCCCAGAAAGACAAGGCAAAGACCAAGGAACGAGGATTCGAAACGCGTGATTAATAATCATAATTGAATTTACTTTGTTTATCGTAAAAACATTATAATAATAAAGAGTAGTGAAAGTTTACATTGTAAGTTTAAAAAAGTTTAAATGTTTTTCTAAACAAATGTTTAGAAAAAGCATGATTTAATAAATAATAATAATAAGCGGTGTAATTTCTAAACATTTTAGACTAATAATGATAATTGTTTAATCTTTTGAATTAAGAAAATATTAAACAATACTTGTTATCTTCATAACTTAAATATTGTGAAAACATAAGTATAGGCCTATCGTTAAGAGATCACATTTAGTAATTTAAGAAATGTTATATTTTTAAAAATCGCATAGTAATTTTTATCTAATATTTTTGGCAACATAATATTAACTAAAAAAACTAAACGTAATGTTTTATCATGTATATTTTTATTGCAAAAATTCATGATAAGATTATCATGAATTTTTATTAGGTTTATTTTTCATGACATCAACACTGTTTTATGAAATTCATGTAAGTTGTAAGTTAACATTATACAGAAAGCAAAAACAGCGCATAAAGGGGGCGGGGGTATGCAACCTTTTTTATAACTTTTTACTATTTTGATATATACAACAAATTGCAGAATTTGTTTTTTCAGTCCACTCCAGAAAAATCTGTACTATGCATTGCATCCCTCTTGTCTTAATCGAAACATGAATAAAAAATCATGAACATTCTAATTTTAACTTGTCAATTTCAAATAGTAAATAATTAAGGCTTCCTGAATTTTTTAAGATAAGAAATAACCTTTTATTTAGTAAAAATGTACGAGAACACACAACATTTGTCTTAATTCATTCATCAATAAAAATCATCAGAATTCTAATTTTAACTTATCAATTCAATAGTATATAATTAAGGCTCCCTAATTTCTAACAAAATAACCTATTGTTTTATGTTGTCGCGATAAAAGAAACGCAAGAAAGACAGAGAGAGAGAGACGTGTGACAATGAGAAATCATCGCATATGGCACATGCGATAAGTCGTCAGAACGAGTCATATGTAGCGTGTTCAAATCAAAATTCAATAAGCTCATGTAGCATCTTCGACTGCTATTACAGGAATCGAATCGATACAGCCTCTTTGAAAGTAGCATCTTCTGATCATTCTTTCATTTTATTTTTGTGATAAAACGAAAATATACTTGGTATACTGTATACAAATTGCTTAAAATAAATTTATATTAAAGAGTGATTGTTTTTGTTAACATTATAATATATATTTTATATTATAAGCGTGATATTTGTAGCTTTTATATTCTTAATCTGCAATCGAATATTTTCAGTAGAAAATTGTTCTTAAAAGAAACGAACTCAATTAAGAAGCAAAATATAAATAATATATAGTAGTGTCACATCAGCACAAAGTTATTAAGAAACAAGTTTTTAACTGATTGCGTGTACACAAACCAAGCCACAAAAACTTTGACTTTTGGCGTACAAATAGCAACAATAAACAATTATAATAAACAAATTAAAATATTTTTCTTTTCTTCGTGAATGAAGGTGGGTATTTCGGAATTTTTGGGAAACGAAAGAGAAAAAATGAATCAAAACTGATTAATACCCTTCCCTTGAACATATCGTTAAAATCAAATTTTAATTTGCTATTCTAAAACAAATTGTAAAACAATAAAGCAAGGCTAAAGAGAAACAGCACTGAAAATTATTGGTAGAGCCGTATTAGCTTAATAGTTTAAATGCAACTTTACTTTTAAATCAATAACCCATTTTGCTTTAAGAAAAATATAATATCTATAGCATATCCTATTAAACCACAGAATTAAATCTAAAACAAAATATCTGAAAGCTCCTCCTACGTTTTTGTCAAAAATAATGGTTTTTACAATTATAAGATAGGCCTACTTTGTAATATTCACTTATGAGCGTTGCAGAGTATACTGTAAGTTTGATCAAAGTTATAATCTCGACGATGAATTGCTAAGATTTCATATGTTAAAATAGTTGATATTATAATTAAAGTCCTTACAAGCTATGAAGAATGAATTATGTCCTTGAATATATTTAATAAAAAAAATTTAGTTACGCTAAGTTAAAAACAACATCTATAATTATACTTAGCTGTCAAAGTTTTATCATAATTTTATAAAAGTTATATCTAATCCAAAATAATTAACAATAATCCGAATTAACCTGTACAAATTTATGTGTAACTTGCAGTAATTCAAATGCACGCTGGAAAAATAGATCGTAATTTAATCCGTTAGTTGAAATAAAAAAGACTTTTAGTCTAGTACAGAGTTTTCGAGAGCTTTTGTTGAAAAGTCAATACATGATTTTGGTTCGAAGACGAATGTCTCACTGAAAGAGTCACGAAGACAAAAAATTAATATTTTTAGGTTTGCGCACAAATGTAAGCGGACAAACGGAAGTCTTTCCTTATTGGCTGAATGAATTAAGGGCGGGGCGTAACATTCACTTAAAGTATTCTTTTTAAAATATACATCGATCAAATGCTTTTCCATCGAAAGTAGTATAAAATGTTTGATGAGCTTTTACAACATTTTTAAGCGTTTAATCAAAATGGTAAAATTTGTTTGAATTTGTTGAGAAGAAATTCTAGTAATTGGACGGCGCGGAGAGGGGGGGGGAGCAAAATCAAAGTTTAAGGAAAACAAATGCTGTAATTTGCTAATCTTATATGTATCTGACAATATACATATTTATTGTGGTATTAAAGATATTTCTCAATATCTTTTATTGAGACAATTGAAGTTTTAAGCGATTTTCTTCATTTTTTATTCAGTTAATTTGTAGCGAAATTTGACCATGTAACACTTATTTTTATTAAATATTAATTTTAATTCTATTACGCGAATAATGAGAATTTCTCTAAGATCAAATGATTAGATCTATTTAACCTGAATTAAAGATTTAGTTTGCAAATTAATAAATTTATAAATTCACTCGTTGATACAGGAAAATAAAATAATTTCATTTTTAATTATCACTGAACACTATCGGAAATTCTATATAATAGCCTATGTAATGTGTCAAAACTAGTAATAACTTATATTGTATACAATGTTATTTTGTCCTTCGATACATTCATTTTCATGTAATATGAAATGTGTCGATACTATGTAATGAATCAAACTCTGTATACAGTCTCAAGAAACATTTATTTTCCTAAAGGAATTGACTAGTCTTTATTCGTGACAAATACCGCAAAACTGTTAGAAATTAATACACTTCATTTGCGTCATTTATCGTGCCCTGTCATCGAGTTTTTACGCTATGAGATTACTGCTACAAGCTGATTAGAGTTGAACGACATCTACGCTGTAATGTCTTGCGGAAAAGTTTAGCGTTACGGACCGCTATTCGGTTAAAGCAAGCTAAAAAACGCAAAGTGAATTCAATTTAAAAGTTCATTCGATTGATACGTTTAAAGAAAACTTAGTCGCTATTTTAGAAAGATTCAATTAGTTGTATTTAATTGAATTATTAGAGGTTTGTTAATTTAAAACTATATTAAAACACGAAAATTGATTTCAGTTAACGGACAAAATGCACTTCACGCATTTCATTTTTAAATAAAAATTTAATGTGACCATTTTTTTCTTACGTAATAAATTACGACTTGCTTTTTTACTTCGTAAATTGTATCGGGCGTTTTCTAACTTTGACACTACCGATTTCCATTGCGTAAAGTACACATTCACGCAATGGATACGTTTCCGCAAGACGTTCAGCGCATCGACGACGTGTCCCTCGCGTCGATTTCTCATCGAAGAAAGTCGACGATCTGAAAATAATAAATAGTTTTCTGTCAGAGTTCAATGCTAAACTGTCAAAGGTCAAAGTAAGCCGTCATCTCCTTCTACTGAGATGTCTCGAGAGACTGAGAGATGAACGCATTGCGACAGCAGTTGAATTAAACACGTCACAAAAACATTATAATGTAAGGTCCTATGTTTTATTGTTGGCTTATAAAATTATTAAAGTTGGTATATACACTGTAACCATTATTAGCCAATGGCCAAGCAAAGTTGAACTTGATAATGATGGTTGTAGGAAGGCCTCTAACAAATTCAATTATACTTGTATAATATTTGCAGTATCACGATTTGTTAATTAGGTCAATTATTTATTACGATCTGTTAATTATTTTAATGTAAATTATACAATAGTTCAATATACAGTGAATTATATACAATATACAGAAAATTAAAAGCTTGAACATACATGGAAAATAAAAATGCTGACAAACGCTCAAACAATTAAAAAATCAATAAGTTAAAAAGTATCTTGGGAAACTGTCCCAAAAGTTCCCAGCAGTGCAGTAGCACTGCACCTCGCGTTGGCGATGCAACGGGGGAATACTGTACTGTACTTCTGTACGTACGGTGCGTTAGAAGTACAGTACAGTATTCCCCCGCTGCACCGCCAACGCGAGGCGTTGCTTCACGAAAGAGGTGGACCTTGGATCTCCTGTGACGATAGAGATCCGTCTGCCAAACTCATTCTCAAAAGCAAGACCCAACGTGCCCCAAGAACCCAGTGTCTCAATCGCTATGGGGACGAAATGTTAATGTTAATTGCATAACAAAATGACAAGAATCTTTAAATGGTCTTTAATTCGTCTTATTTCATATATATTGTATTGTATGTAGTTTAATGAATCTCTATTAGTAATATTTAGTCTTATTTACTGCATGTTAATTTCTGTAAATGGCCCAATAAATCACAGATATCAAATCATTTATTTAATGCTTGTAATTAGATAACAAAATAGGATTAGATAATTATTTTATTTCATTAATTTACAAATTGTCTTTTATTCATATTATCTTTCTCGTATATACTGAATTATTATGTTTCATAATTTAACTATTAATAAAATTGTATTATTTTGTAACTTTATTTAATGCTTATTAATATATGATGCCACCATTGATAACAAATACATAATCTGCTTATCAAGTTTGGTATTGTCAATTTTTACAGTTTTATTTAATTAACTTAATCTTAAATCAATTAATGTAATCTGAAATCTCTTTAACCAAATAGTAAAGCCCCCAAGTCGCAACTGATGGGTGTTGGATTTGAGTCAATATAAAACTTGCTGCGTCATTTAGTAAGACTCAAATACTCAAATATTACAAGTGTAGATACAAATCTTTATTTAAATAAATACCAGAAACATTAGAAAACAATATAATATCAGTTTATACCACACAGTAGTCAAATAAGTTAAGAAAATGCAGTATTGCAAGTTTATATAATCTGTTAATATGAATTTATTCCAATAGATTATTTCACTATTGAATACTGTACATGTATATATAGTTTAGAAATTTAGTCATATTTAATAGTTTATCTGATAATGTTGTTTATAATTATTGTTTTTATTTAAAAATATAAATTAAAACTAAATTAAACAGCAGTTTCCGTAATACTAATATGGAAATATATCTTTACATATTATAGGTCAATTTCAAAACCTATAATATAGAAAAATAAATGAGTACAACCTGTTATAATTTAATAGTCTTACAAGTCAATTTCCATACTAGTATTGGGGAAATTTATTTTTTCATATTAGCGTAGTGTGAAATTTAAACTATTTATGGAAACTTAGTTTACCATGAAAACTACATTTCCATATATCACGTAATTTCTTTAACTTCACATTACTAGTCACGTCTTTTTAACGTTATTGTGAAACATCTTCAACTTCACATTAACTTCACATTACTATTCACGTCTTTTTAACGTTATCGACAAACGGAGGCAAAATCTCGACAATCCTCTTCGCTATCGTCTTATACGTCCCAGCATGCGTGCTATTCGGTTGCGACAGTACAACGGGACATCCGGCATCCGACGTTTCTCTAACAGCGATGTCGAGAGGCACATCACCAAGCACCTCGAGATTTAGTTGCGTCGCTAGCGCGCGTGCCCCGTCGTGCCCAAATATATGCTCACGATGGTGGCATTTCGGGCATTCGAAAACGCTCATGTTTTGAATAATACCCAATACTGGAACATATGGATAAGTTGTATTTATTAATGTTATGTCAGAGTTGATGTTGTTTATGTGCAAAATATTCAGTCAGACTACAGTTTAAATAAATTTAAATTTATTTGATCAAAAAACTATAAATTGATAGTTTTATATTAATTAGTAAAGTTGTACAAAACTTTATTTAAATTTATTTGATCGTTTTTTTTGATACTAGTTAATAATAGAATTTAAAGTGATATGTTTTGATACTATTCAATTCCACCCGACTTAGTTTTGATCAAGTTTTGATACATTACTAGGGTTAAGTTTAGGATTGGTTAGGGTTAAGATTATTAAATAAGCAACCAAATATATTTTCTTAAAGTACCATTTTCTAATTATTCTGCTTTTCTTTCAAAAATTTAAAATTCTGCTTACTTTCTTTCAGTTTAAAATCAATTATAATTAAATCAAATGAAAATCAATTATAAATAAAATAATAATCAATTATAAAGAGTCTATACAAAGAAAGTCCAGCATAAAAGAATTAAACTACAAAAAAAAAATTTTTTACCTCAACTCTTTGAAACATGACCGCTCCCTTGCGCGCATCTATCAGCGCGATATCTTGCGGCGTGGTTACGATAACGGCACCGTCAATCGGTACATTCTGCGCAAGCGTTAATTGAGCATCACCGGTACCAGGCGGCATGTCTACCACCAGGTAATCTAGGGGCCCCCATTTAACCTGAAGTATTACGTTTATTTGATATTAAATATAGTATTACGTATATTCGATAAGTATATCAAAGTCACATCAGCACAGATTGCTACGTAATAAAAGAGTTGCGAAGTAGCCGTGCAGAAATTGAATGATAAAAAAATAATTTTTCATTTGGCTAAAAAATGATGAAAATTATAAGGGAGCGCTAAATTATAATCTGAAGCTGAAAATTATAAGGGAAATTATAAAGCTTCAACCAATTTTTGGAGAGCAAAAAATTATACAATTTTTTTTTTTATGGTTAGTGAAGATAATATCATTAACTTCACTAACTATTAGATATATCTAGTTTACATCTTGTTAACAAAAAATTCTTATTAGCTATTGAACATCACACCAGCGCAAATAAGCTATCTAGTGATAGACTACTTTATAATATAACGCATCATTCAGTCTATGAAAAAAGTTTTACATGAAAAGCAAACATTAAATGCCACTATACTAATTTCTAATGACATCAATTACAAATATGTAAATTCACTACCGCTCTACAATTCCTCTCATTACGAATAATTCACTACAGCACTACAATTTCTCTCACTACGAATATGCAAAATTCACTACCGCTCTACAATTCCCCTCATTACGAATAATTCACTACAGCACTACAATTCCTCTCATTAAAAATATGCAAATTCACTACAGCACTACAATTCCTCTCATTACGAATATGCAAATTCCGGCCACTAAGCTACCTGCCTGAGTAGCTTCTGAAGGGCAGACATGACCATCAGCCCTCGCCACACAATGGGGTCCTTATCTCCTTCCACAAGGAACCCCATGGACATGCACTTGATCCCAAAGTTGACCAAGGGTTCCATCAACTGGCGATCATCCACCTCAACCGGTCCATTCAGGTTCATCATCCGAGGGATGGATGGACCATAGACATCCGCGTCTAGAAGTCCAACAAGAGATCTGGGATTGTTGGCCTACGTATTTTAAAAATTAAATATTTTCATTAGGCTAAGGTTACTTTTAACGTCTGGATTAGTGTTTTATATGAACGATGTCCAAGATGTCAATCTAAGCGTCTTACTAAAGGGTGCAGCTAGTTAGAGAAAGTGTGAGCTATCTGAGATTCAAACCTGGAAAACCTTCAATTTCGAATTCAGAGCTCTAACTACTTGTCTTGACTGTAAGCAATGTAGTCAGTGGAATAGATTCAGTTTGTTATATTTTTGCAATTTTGCTTAATTTTCGTACTAATATTATTTTTAAAGAATCTTCTGAAAACTTTATCATTCTTAATATCATCTGCATTTTACTAGATGTCTTTCACATTTCTAAAACAATTCTCAAAGAGCTTCAGTATATGAAGAATATACCTTATACACACAGATATACTTATATGTATACCTTCAAAGCTAGTGCTAAAATGACTTATTAAATTCATTTCTTTGTTTTACGTTTGCCGAACAATTCTCATACAGCTCTATGTACCTTTAATGCTAGTGCCAAATTTACAGCAGTGGTTGACTTGCCAACCCCACCCTTCCCAGAAGCTACTACAACAATCTGCTTAACTCCCGCGATGGGCAGCTTCCTAGGCAAACCTTGGCGCATACGTTCAGCATCCGGTGGACCTCGAGATTGAGGTGCACCGGATTTAGCTTCTATTTTAAAAAAATTATGAAAAGCTCGAAAAAATGAACCAGTGGATAGTGTCCCACTAATTGTGCTGGATAAAGATTGCGGATCCCATAACTGCCGGGTATTACGGATTAGAAATGAAATGCCGAACATCTTAGAAGATAGCCTGCATCAAGAAGAATATTATAATACTAAGAGAAAAACAAGTTGATTTTAAGAAAGTTATGTAAAAGCAGTTAGTGTAGCACAGAAAGAGATGTGGAAATGATTCTAACATTATGGAATTTGAGCAGGTGACAATTGTGATTATAAAGGACTTGATCATTTAATCAAACTGGTATATCATGCAGAATTATTTCATACAATACGTTCTAATCATTTGGAAATTGCAAGAATAATCACGGGCCCCCAAGTTAATATCTAATTTTTCATTTTTGTTTACCAGTATCTATTCGATAGTTATTAAAAAATCAGTGCATATAAAAAATCTATATTCTAAACTTTCAACCACAGTTTTTTAACATCTAAAATATGGTCAAAACTTACAAAATTAGCAAATTAAAATAAATTGCCTACATTTAACATTAGTCTATCATATATACAGAAAATCGCCTAATATCGCCCGAGTTATAACTATAACCATTTTTATTACAAAAATGACTATTTAAGACATTTTTACCGCATTCAAATGATGCATTTATTATGCCAATCATTAATTAGTATATTTCAATTAATATTTAATTAATTAATCAATTAATTAAATAATTAATGATCAGTTTTGATGCAATTTTGTAATAAAAATTCAATTGTTTTGTTTCTTGTTTGTTTGTCGACACGTTACAAAAATGTTGAATTTTTTATTTCAATATTTTTTTGAAATTATCCTAATTCTGACGGGGGTCGTTATTTTGGCAATCGTCGGGGTAAGTACCCTTAAGGACCCCCTATTAAATCCGCCCCACAATTTACAACGGAATCCTTGCGCTAAGTTTTTATATTATAATGTTTATATTTTAATATTTTTAAGATTAATTTTCAATTTTTTGCATTAAATCTGAGAAATAAAATTTCTTTAATCTTGCAAAGATAATGTTAAATTTTCGTTTAAAATATTAAAATATAGCGTATTATTTGATGTATTTCAGTATTTCAAATACAATATTATTAAACTATTATAATATAGGCCTATTTAGTATGCTTATTTAGTCAATTATATAATTAGTTAATTATATAATTAGTTAATTAATTATATTCAACTAATTGTTATAATAGAGCTAGCTATTTGTGTACTGAGAAAGAAATAAAACAAAATACGCTATCATTTGATTAACTTTAATTGATTTTATCATTGAAAATCTTCATGTAAGGTGATGCAACAACAATGTAATATTATGTTATATATTTCTGTTATGTAATATTTTGTTACATATTTCTCTTCAGTTATTATTATATTTCCTATTCAGATCATGGTGTATATTTTCTCTACGAGCTCTTTGCCAAATATTAGCTGCCATGAGAGTGAAAAGCATTACTTTGACTCCGACACAAAAACTAAGCTTCCTTTTCCGAGTCTGGATGATCCTGGATCTGTGTCACTGACTGTCGTAGTACCTGCCTATAATGAAGAGGAAAGACGTAGGTCTTGTAGATAGTACCCCTACAAAACGGCTCCGAATACAGTAACCCGACAAAACGTCGCCTTCAATCCATTCAATAACCTCTAAATAACCCTAGACTCAACCCGAATCCTAGTACTAACCCTTGCTTCAATCCAAACCCTAACTCGTATCCTAACTCCAACCCTAATTGTAAGAATTTGCAGTCGGAGCCGTTTTGTCGGGTGATGAAAATATTACATTAAGTATTAACAATATTATATCGAAACATTGTAATAATTTAAAGATTGTGTTCAAAGCGTAAAATATTTCTTCACAGTTTCTGTCATGATGGATGAGGCTCTGAATTTTCTCTCCAGTCGCCAGGTAGAATTTTACTTGCACTAATCTAAATTTTGGAAACACTTTAAGGTAATAGAAGAAGATGCTTACAGGGTAAATTGTATCCTGGCAGACTTTTAAGCCAGCAAGAAGAAATCTAATTAAGCTGATCTAAGCCAACAAGGATAAATAGAATTAAGCCGATCTAAGCCAACAAGGATAAATATAATTAAGCTGATCTAAGCCAACAAGGATAAATATAATTGAGCTGATCTAAGTCAACAAGGATAAGTACAATTAAGCTGATCTAAGCCAACAAGGATAAGTACAATTAAGCTGATATAAGCCAGCAAGGATAAATACAATTAAATATTATATTTATCCTCTTTAAATATTATTATTATTGTATTTATATGATATTAAAGTTACGGGAGTGTTTTTGAATTCAGTCATTTTAGAGACGATTAGATTAAATAATATTCTGATAATAGTTGTTACGTTAAAATATTACGCTATTATTCTAGAGTCAACAACCTTCTTTCACGTACGAAGTTATAGTCGTAGATGACGGCAGTAAGGATAAAACTACGGAGGTATTTCCAAATAAATTTAATTCGTTTAATAGTTTAATGTATATAGACTTATATTTCAGCAAATAAATAGTACACTATGTTATAAGTTAATCAGCGGTTTCTGCATTGCACTTATACTGCAAAAAACATCAGCAATATTGTACTTTTATGCTGATGTGACTTAAACAACATGCTAGTTTCAATTTCATGCTTAAATTCAATTAGTTGTAAGGGAAGTTTTAATCTTTTCAAAGAAAAATTAAATTAAATTGCTGTTCTACAGGAGGCTTTGAAATATTCGAAAAAGTTTGGTTCCGATAAAGTTCGCGTTCTAACGTTAGAACGGAATAGAGCGAAGGGAGGGGCTGTTAGAATGGTTTGTGGGAAATACTTATTTCTTCTTCTTTTAAATCGATTAGATATCAGATTCTGTTCAGTTTTGTTATGCAATTAAATAGTTTAAAATACCTTTATGTAATTGTTGAGTTTGTTTTAGTAGTGAAATATTGTGAGTCATTCAATGTGAATCATTCACTCTAAGAGGTGTGAATTACATGTTATGTGAATTACACGCTATGTGAATCATATATTGTGTAAATCACATGCTATGTGAATCATTGCATGATTTGTGATATATTTTGATGTGTATTACGCTATGTGAATCTTGTGCTTTGTGAATCTCGTGCTATGTGAATCACTAATTTTGTGAAGAGCTATGTGAATCGCTTCTATGTGAATCGCTCTCGATGAGAATTACTTTCTATGTGAAGCACTCACTATGTGAAGCATTTTCTATGTGAATCACTCGCTATGTGAATCACATTCTATGTGAATAATGTGTATACAGGGCATGTTACGAGGTCGTGGCCGTCGTCTCATGTTCGCTGACGCTGACGGCGCTACTAAATTTGCTGACGTCGTTAAACTTGAAAAGCAACTCGATTCTCTCTCTACTTCAGATGTAAGATTTCTTTTGTTTCCGAAAAGTTTAGTAAGACGCTCTCGTGCACCCTTTAGTAAGACATTTAAATTGACAGCTACGTCTGAAACATCGTTTATATAATACGGTAATCCAGATGTTAAACTAGCTGCACCCTTTAGTAAGACACTTAAGTTGACAGCTACGTCTGAGACTTCGTTTATATAAGACGGTAATCCAGACATTTAAATAAATTTAATCTATAATGTTACGCTAAATGTATATTGAAATAGAGATTAAGTTTGGTATATTTTATTAGGACAGTATGGTTGTTGCCTGTGGGTCTAGAGCTCATTTGCAAGAAGAAAGCATTGCTCAGGTATTTCAATAATATATATTTAATTCTTTTTTTCGATTTGTTAAAGTTTTTAAATTGATTCTTTATTAGAGTTACACACATTATATCTTGTTTAGATTAATCTCCTCAATGCTCACTATTTCGCTAACTCGCTGCACGCTTTAGTAAGACTCTTTTACATTACATTTATCAATTACAATTTTCAGGTACTCTGACAAAACGGCCCCGAATACATTAACCCATCAAACCCGAATCCTAACTCGAACCCTAACCCTAAGAATTGATAGTCGGGGCCCATTTGTCGGGGCCATTTTGACGGTTTACGCAATTTTAATTTACAACTACAAACTTTAAACTCAAATTAAATTTGTTAAACAGAGATCTTTCTTGCGCACCGTACTGATGTACGGTTTTCATTTTCTCGTTTGGTTTCTATGTGTGAGGGGGGTGCGTGATACTCAGTGCGGTTTTAAAATGTTCACTCGATCTGCAGCCAGGCTTCTCTTCTATAATATGCACGTTGAGAAATGGTACAACGCTTTTGTCTGCAACATTAAATTTATGGCATCATTTGAAAAGTGGTTACAGCGCTTGACTTGAACGTTAAAGGTCCAGGTTTGAATCCATCCCGGGTAGCTCATTATTTTCCCTAACTAGCTGCACTCTTTAGTAAGGACAGCTACGTCTGTGATATCGTTCATATAATACGGTAATCCAGACGTTAAACTTAACTGTAAATACAACATTTGGCTTATGTTAAATAGATTTGATTATATTATTGGCCATGTGTTGGAAATGAATTGAAATTAATCTGTATTTAAATACGGATTTAAAACTAATATTGAAACATTGCTTTTTCCATAAGTGTCTTTACAAGGTAATGTATTATTTTTGTTTAATTCATATCGAAGCGATGGGTTTATGGAAAGTACTCAAAGGCCTATATGAAATAGAAATATTACTAGTGATTGTTAATTCTAACGCGTTTATATTATAACGTAATTTATTCTAACGTTATTATATTGTTACCACTCAGGGCTTTTGATGTCGAGTTGTTGCACATTGCGCAGCATTTTAAAATTCCTGTCGCGGAAGTTCCAGTTACTTGGACTGAGATACCGGGTAAATGTTATTGAATTTTATTTTATTTACTTTATTATTTATTATTATTTTATATTAATATTATTATTTTTTTTTTAGAGTTAAAAGATAGTTTATTAACAAAATATAGCAATGCAATTTGACATTATAGAAGAAATATAACAGTTAGTTTCTACTATGTAATATAGTAGATGCTAACTTTATCTACAATCAAACTTATTAGGTTAATTAAAATCAACCTAATAAGTTGATTTTAATTATTCAATTTTATAAAATACTTTGCGCTATATAACTAGCGGTACCTTTCCGTGTTTGACTCAGCCATCCATGTTTCCATGTTTCTGGGGTTGGTAGAATGAGTAGTAATTTGAAATGGAATTATTAATTAAGTTGATCGTCTGGATTATTGAATTATATACTGTTAAATAATGATATTAATATCTTGGATATAGTTGACAATTTAAGTGCCTCACTAAAGGGTGCAGCAAGTTAGCTTCGATATAGTAAAAAACTTTCAGTTTCATATGGAGCTTTTACAGGAATCAAACTTGGATCGGTTGGTTTTGAGTCTTGAGATCTACCACTTGCCAATAAGCTCTAGCAAATAGATTTTTAATTAAACACTGAAATGTATTAAAACTTGACCAGTCAAAACGGCCCCTGTAAATTGGCTCCAACTGTTTTTAAGGTTAGGGTTTGAGTTAGGATGTGGGTTAGGGTTTGGATTTGAGTTAAGATTAGTACAGTGGTTTAGTTTAGGGTTGGTTATAAGATTAGAGTTATTAAATGACTTTATGGGTTCGTTTTGTCGGGTTTATGTATTCGAGGTTGTTTTGTTGGGTTAATGTATTTAGGGCCATTTTGTTGGGTTAATGTATGCGGGCCGTTTTGTCGGGTTAATGTATTCAGGTCATTTTGTCAGGGTTCCCTATTGAAATAAGAATCATTTTATTTACGTTGTAGGGTCCAAATTGTCCCCTATTTGGGCATCACTTCAAATGTTCCGGGATATTTGTCTAATTCGTCTGCGATATTTAACTGGCAGCTGGAGAATGGTTGCTAGAACTTAATAGCCCTTTGCAATGTATAATTATAATTAATTCACATTCGTGAATATTTTCAAATTACTTGTGAAGAAAATGTTCTGTGATGACACAATAGTGCGATTTGTAGCCGATGGC
>JAQIXG010001142.1:0-24126 GCA_034700105.1 Oconnorella tubifera | reverse complement strand
GGAGAGTTATTAATAGTTGGAATAGTTTACCGCAGTATGTAGTAGATGCAGTTAGTATTAATAGTTTTAAGAATAGGCTGGATAGTTTTAGTCATTATTGGGGAAGCGAGGGAGGGGACACTGGTTGTTAACAAGCCGTTTACGGTCTTACGTAAGCGGTCTTCTTAACTAGCATAAATGTTAAGTTAAGTTAAGTAGGAAACAATAACGACAAAAACCAGTAATGCAATATTAAATGTTATTTTTAACTCCAATAATGAATGAACACTTGTTTTATGCAGTAATAATCAGTTTGACTATAATACTGCTTTATTATATACAATTAATTATATTGAATTAATTAATAGATTAATATGTACAAAATATATAAAGATTCAATATACACGACCAAAAACTAGTGGCAAATAATCCAGGGATTTATCCCCCCCCCCAAGAAAAAATCAAAGGGCTGTCCCCATAAAATATACACCTAAAACTCCCTTCAAAAAATAGAAAAATTCTGTACAAAACTATTATATTTATTAAAATACAAGCAAATTTTTAGATTAGCTATTTTTTTCAATCCTCCCCCCCTCATAATTTTTTTTAGCGCCACAACTATTAAGCTATATATATATATAACTAACAATAATCATTACTTTATAATAAAATTACGAATATTTGACTATTATATTACTAAATTGAGCGTTATTATACACACGTACGGTGCGTTAGAAGTACAGTATACGCTACGATACAAACAATAATATAAACAATAAAATGTAAATATAGTTAAAAATAATACTGTTATTTCGTAATAGTCATTTAAAATCAGTTAAGTTTTCCGGCCCGTAAGAGGGGTGGCAGTGGGGTCATACCCCCACCCCTAAAAATAAAAACAAACACCCGTTTTATGGGGGTTAAAGACCGCAGGTTCATCTATATACTGAGCTGAAATTGAAAATTCATTTTTTGAAAAAATCTGAATAAATTTGTCCCTAATATGTTATTGAATACGAAATTTTTATCCCTACCCCCCACCATTTCCCTGCCCCCCCACGAAATTTGAAGGTAAAAAATTGATGCATACGAAATCTGACGACCTTTTCTGAACACATTTAGATGTTATAATTTTTTGAAAAATTGCAATATTTTCGATTTTTTGACATTTTTTAAAATTTATTAACGGGTAGGGTTAGGATTAAAAGCTTTATATTTGTATCTTTTAACATTATTAAAACATGATTCAATTTTTTAAGGAAAGAGGGGTCGGTTTCCTATCCCCCACTCCACTTCAATCTAGTTCTTGAATTATCATTCTACTTCTTACATTCTAAATCTTTATCTTGATAAAGATTTTGTTATCATTATCATCATTATTATCATAATAAAGATCATACATCATTATCATCATGATAAAGATTTTGTTATCATCATCATCTATATGATACAAATTTTGTTATCATTATCATAATCATCGTGACGATTAAATTATCATTGTCATCATGCTCTACATGATAAAGATTTTGTTATCATCATCATCATCGTCGCCGTCGTCGTCGTCGTCGTCGTCGTCGTCATCATCATCATCATCATCATCATCATCATCATCATCATCATCATCATCATTATCATTTACTACATGATAAAAAATTTATTATCATCATCATCGTGACGATTTAATTATCATTATCATCATTATCTACATAATGAATATTTTGTTATCATTATCATCATTATCATGATGAGTGATCTCAGACACGAAGTGATCTCTACAGAAGTGATTTATCCTCGCACAAGCTTCAAGTACTTTCTCCTCGGGTACTGTAAGTACTACCCGGAAGTAGTTTGGGTACTCGAAACACTGAAACAGTACAAAAGTACTGGATGAAAAAGGACTAGGTTAAGAAGTACTAGATAAAAAAGTACTAGGTGAAAAAATACTCGGTGAAATAGTACTATGTAAAAAAGTACTGATAAAAGTATTAGAAAACAAATTACCAGTAGATCTAATTTTATTATACATTTTTTCAGAAGTAGCTGTCAATTTAAGCGTCTTACTAAAGGGTGCAGCAAGTTTAGTGGTTCGTATAAGAGACATACAAAAACACATATAAGGACATATATAAAGACAGATATAAAAAGATATCGAGAGATACAAAGATGGATATCAAGACAGATAAAAAGCCAGATAAAAAGAGAGATGCGAGTAGAGATACAAAGAGACATACTTTTGCGGGTAGACAGAAGACAGACTGTTCAGTTACTAGACGTTCAGTAAATTCCAAATCGTTTTTAAATTTTGGGAAATTTTTCATTTTTATTCCGATCTAAAAATAGACATACAAAATTGCGCTAAATTATTATTAATTATATAATTACGAGTGAATAGTGCGTCTGATCATAAACTTTTGTGGCAAATTGCAATTAAATTGTAACACTTCTACGCTTTGTGGCAATTAATTCACAAATGATTTACTATGAAATAATGTAAAAAAAAAATTAAGCTCATATTTTATTA
Organism: Oconnorella tubifera; assembly: GCA_034700105.1. NCBI lineage: Eukaryota > Metazoa > Annelida > Clitellata > Enchytraeida > Enchytraeidae > Oconnorella > Oconnorella tubifera. Next base: position 21,626 of record JAQIXG010001142.1, on the reverse strand, counting down.
ATATAATTTGAAAAACAATTCAACTATTTATTTTAAATTTAATTATACTTTACATAATTTAAATAAAGAGATTTTTTATCAAGAAAATATTGTTATTTATGATGAAAATACTGCGGAAGGGAATGAGAGAATAAGAAACAAGTTTTAAGAAGGGAAGAAGAGAATAAGGAACAAGTTTTACCATCATGTACATGGCGCCTTCAGGCATGATAGGCTCTAGGCCCGGGATCTTTTTTAGGGCGGAGTAAAATATGTGGGCGTTCCTCTTAATTAGAACAAAAATATTCATAAATATATATATTTTTCTTAATTAATAATTCATTTTAATCAATCAATAAGAAAATTAATTCAATTAAAAACTAGCTAGTTAGATAGTCATTTATCATTATTTAGTAAGTAAATTAATTAATCAATCTATTAATAGCTCGATAAATCAATCAATCAATCGATCAATCAATCGATTGATAACTCAATCAATCAATATTCAATCATTCAAACAATTAATCTATCAATCACTGAATTAATCGATCAATCAGTCAATTAATGAATTCATCAACCAATAAATCAATCAATCAATCCGTACCTGAGTTAGTTGTATAGATTTATCAAAAAAGCTCTTTTCAGTATTATTAAGTATATCCCTAAGGGCCCCCTGTATAATTGTGTTGGGCCCCAGTATACGTTGTGACAGGGCCGTCAAACCAGGGCGAATCTAAAAATTACAAAATTATTTCAGGGGAGGGGAAGGGACCAAACTTCAATTTGAAAAAAATTGAGTTAAAAAGTTGAAATTATAAATATTTATCAGCTACAGTAAGGTAGGCCTATTAGATCTGATATGTTATGTATAAAAAATTTGACTTGCTGCACCCTTTAGTACTACGAAAAATTATAAACAACACAAAATTTAATTCAAAATTGTCAGGATAAAGATGTTTTAAAATGTGAGTAGGCGAATCGGGTGTAGTAGTGTAGTAAGCGGGTCAAGGGGTTGGGTTGGGGTCTAGGGCATGGAGCGGACCTGAGGGCTCGGGGGTGTGGCCATTGGCTTGGGGCGTGTCCTAGGGGCGGGATCTAAGACGTAGGGGGCGTACCTCATCTTTAAAAGCATCATGCCTGTCATGTATAGTGATCCAGCCCATCCTCCAGCCTGGCACCAAGTATCTGAATGAGATAGAAATAAATAAGAGTTAACAATACAGTAATTTATCCTGCAGAAGAAAACTGCATAATTGTGCATAAAATGCCTGCATTTATGCGTAAAAGTAAATGTGCATAAGCATCGTACTTTTATACCTATAATAAAGCATAAAAGTCTGCATACAATAAGCGCATTTATGCGTATAATAAGCGCATCTAAGCATAAATAAGCGCATCTATGCATAAATAAGTGCATATATGCGTATAATAAGCGCATCTATGCATACAATAAGCGCATTTATGATAATAAGCACAAAAGTGCACTTATCCTACGCATTGATGCTTATAGCTAAGTACAAAATTAGAATTAATTAGTCAATATTAAATTTTATAATAAATAAAAGTAGAAATAATAAATAACGCCTTAGACCTTTTAGTCAGCCCCCCACAAGACAGTATAGGAACGTCTTTAGTCTGTGAAGCCATTGAGATGTACTGGCGATCTGGGAATACCTGGATGAATGAACAGAGGGATGGATGAATGGATGGATGGATCGATGGGTGGGTGGGTGGATGGGTGGATGGGTGGATGGATGGGTAGATGGACAGAGGGATGGGTGGGTTAATGGATGGATGGGTGGATGGATGGGTGGGTGGGTGGGTGGGTGGATGGGTAGATGAAATGGATAGATGAGTGGGTAGGTGGGTGGGTGGATGGATGAAAAATAGTATGATTGAATGTATCAATCAGTCAACAAATCAATCAACAATAAAAATCACAACCAATCAAAACGCAGCTTACAAAATTCGCGTATATTTCATCAGCAATGATTGGCAGCTTGTTTTGATAGGCCACGCTCAGTATGCCCCTAATATGAGATGAACTGTAGACTGATCCACAAGGGTTGGATGGATTGTTGACCACAATACACGCAGTAGAGGCATCGATCTGATTCTCTAGGTCATCTAAGTCTATCTCCCAACATCGCTCAGGCTTTAATATAAAACATATACTTGCTACACCCTTTAGTAAAGTTTTTAAATAGATTAATCTATGACAGTGTTTAATATAACGAATAGTTGCTGCACCCTCTGCAATGCAGTTTGCAGTACTATATAATTTCGTTAGTATACCCAGGATAGAAATCCCATACTATGCCAAACTTACAAGTATTCTAGAAGTGCTAGATAAGTACCGAAGTACCCAGTATAAGTACATTCACTAGTCTGTAGTAATAAATATATGAGTACTCAGTCTACACCAAGCATAAAAAGCCCACTTTTACAACACGGTAGATTGACAAAGTACTAAGTACCCCCCAGTACTCTGCCATACTTACCAGTAGTCTGTAGTACTTTACTCTAATGCCTAGGGATACAGCCAATGTTTTGTATAGAGAGAAGCCAGGCTGGGGTATAAGTATATTCTGTCCTGGGTTGGCTAGCACTGAGATAGCCAAGTCAATAGCCCCCGAGCACCCACTGGCTAATACCACATCCTATAACAGTACAGGCAATAATGAGTACAAATCCTATACAAGTACAGGCATTCACAAGTACAAATACAATATAAGTACAGGCAATTGTAAGTACAAATACTATATAAGTACAGACATTAAATAATTATAAAACTTTGAATTCCACAATTAATCCGCTTTTATTCAAATCAGAAATTTTACCCAAAGTAACTTTTCTTATTTTTTTGTCAAATTATAGTTTTTTACTAAAAAAAATACCTTAGACGTGAGGGGGGCCTCTTGGCAGGTGAAATATTCTGCCACTGCGGCTCTGGCGTGCTCATAGCCTAGAAATAATTAACATAATTTATGCGCATATTTAATAAGACTTTTTCCAATGAATATATTTCTGTTTTTACAAAATGCAGTCAAGCTTACTGCACAACTGTCAATCAAATTTTGTAAGCCCCGCCCAGCCTAGTTACCCGTAGAGGGGGCGTATCCATTATGCTTGCCACTCCTTAATGATGTAAGTACCGCATCCTCTATAGACTTGACCAATGGGAGGTTACCAAAAACAGTAGGGTCACCTGGTGAATAAAATAAAACTATATTTAAACAAAAAACAGCTTAAATTAAATGTTAGTGTCGGTAGAATAATTACTATCAGATTTAAAATGTTAGAGAATTTAAATGTAAGACGAGACGAATGAAATCTGACGTCCTTTTTCAGTTATTTAGTTTGTTAATTAAATAAATTCATGATTTCATTATGACTTGCGTAATGTAGCAATTTTATAATCTTATTTTTAAAGATTTTTAAAATACAGTGCAGAAAAATATGCTTATAATAACTCCAACCCTACCCACACAAACAAGCACACTCACACACACACACACACACACACACTCACACACACACACACACACACACACACGCACACACGCACACACACAAACAAACACTCACATCAAGGCTTCAATTTCTGATAAAAACGTCTAGGGGCATCACCCCCTTTTAATAAAAATTACCAATAGAAAGGGCGATCATTTCTTTTTCAGGGTTGGGGGTCAGTTTCATCCCATCAACAATTTTTCTAATCGGGTTATCAGTGTTTTTAGCCATTTCAGTCGCTTTAATGGAACCCCAGGACGTGGGATTCTTGTTATTCGTTCTCTTTCCCTCGCAGCCGCCATTTTGTAGGGAGTGGGAGTGCTGGACGGAAGTCATGATCTTGTTGTTGGTCTTGTCACGGCGGGGGAATTGTTTCGGAGATTAGGTAGCTAGAATAAGGAGAAATGTTATATTTAGGGTAAACAGTTGAAAATTATGCAGGGGTAGGTTTATGACGTAATTATTAGAGGGGTGAAGTATTTTGAAAAAATGAGAGAGAGAGAGAGAGAGAGAGAGAGAGAGAGAGAGAGATTAAACAATAAGCAGACATATTATTTAACTGTAAATAGATCAGTTTGTTTAGAAATTTCTAAGAATAAACAATATCTGTAATAAATCCTAACAGACTGTAATATTTAAATACTTTAAACAATTCAAGGTCAATCAATTGACATAAAAAGTTATTATTAGGCCCCAAGTGCCCCGCCCTATAACATGCCCCGCCCCAAGCCCCTTCAAATCTATCTCTTTATTCAAAATTTAGCAAACTTTTAGTTAAGCTGTAATGAAATTAGTCATAAATTGTTGAAATAAGTTGAATTCAGTTCAAATAGCGATTTTTCGACACATAAATTCTATTGAGGTTCAAAGTTAAATTCTAATTTAATTCTAAATTTACGCTTACATTTCGAAGAATTCTATATAAAGTTAAAAAGTGAACTTTGAACAAATTTAACCTTGTTAATTTACACCATTAATGTAATTATTATTGAATATAGGAATATTTATAAACCTCTACATTTCTGAGACTCTTGGCTTTTAAAAGTATTATAAACTTATATTTTTGTAATCTTGTACAATACCAAACATTTTGATTCACCCAAACACAACATTTACCCAAACATTCACCCAAACACAACATTTACCCAAACATTCACCCAAACACAACATTCACCCAAACACAACACTCACCCAAACATTTTGATTCACCCAAACACAACATTTACCCAAACATTCACCCAAACACAACATTCACCCAAACACAACACTCACCCACAACATTCACCCAAACACAACATTTTTGAAGGTGGGGGGGGGGGGGATTGGGGGTAGATTGAAAATAATAGAAATTGAAAATAGAATAGACATATTTGATAAAAAATAGTCTATAGGCCGGATTGTTATAATACATTTGAATATTTATTACTTTTATTAATGTCAATTATAGCAGACAAAATAATACCACTGTATAAAATGCAGATCCAGACAATGGAAGAACATTTTAGAGGGGGAGGGAGGGACGATAAAGAGGGTCGGGGGACAGGAGGAGGGATTGAGAGGGCAAAGGGAGGGGGAGAGTGGGGGAACGAAAAAAGCGAACAAGCCGAGAAATGATTGTAAAGGTCATAAACAGTTTTGAAAAAGGCAAAAATTGACAGAGAGAAAATACAATGATGTGGGTCGCCGCGAAATTGTAAAAACGGAAGAGGGGAGGGGGAGAGAGGGGTGCAAGTTTTTTTATAAGAGGGGTGGCGGATTATACTAATTTACTTCTAAAAAATCTGATTTATTTTATCCAATTTAAAGTCAAAGGTCTGAAAATAAATTAATATGAGGGGGGGGGGGGTAAGTGTGGGGGGTGGGTGGGTTTGGGAGGGGGGTGGAGGGTCGGTTGAAGGAGGTGTGGGGGATGAGAGACAAATTTTTCAACTAAAAACAGGCGACTAATTTTCTAAATATCCGTGATATGAAACTTCAATTAATTCAAATTGACAGTTAGGCCTAAATGAATTTCAAATTTATATACAATATAAATCTATAGACGTACCCGGAAAGTATAATCCTAACCCTAATCGCTAAGATTAACCCTAAATTTTAACTGCAATAATTAACAGGTTAAATATAAGTAATTCTACAGCTCTTATTTGTTATCTTTGAATTTTTCAATAAGTTAATATAAATTTTAAACTATAATAGATAAGATAAGCCTAGTATACATAAACTGTATATTATAAGTTGTATAAGCAACTTTGTTGTATTACAATAAATATACAGATTTTAATTTATTAAATTAATATCAGCATATCATATAGGAATATTTATAAATATTCTTTACTTTATATATTTTATAAGATCTTATACTATCCTATATATACATACATTTATATACTTATTGTTATAAGCTATAGTAAATCATATATAGACTATAAACTATATGTAATTATTGTACATCAGTAACACTATATTTATTTTACAGTTAATATAATTTGGCTAAAACTTTAAATATAAACATCAAAGTACACCAAACTTAACCAGGCAACATCTGGTATCATTTCAGTCACCAGCAAAATCGTCAAATTCACGAACTTTACACTTCAACAAACATTTGCACGACGCAATAACCCCCCCCCCCTCCCTCCCCCTCCCTCCCCCTCCGCACCCCTTCCTTCCCCCTCCCTCCCTTGTGGTGTGAAAGTTAGACCCTACAACCCCCCACAACACACAAAGATGTCCAAAGTTAATTTTCTGGCAGATTTCGAACTTTGAATTGTTAACGAATTTATTTAAAGTCAACTTATTTCTCACAGTTTTCTTTATATCTAAGTTTAATGAGGCGAAAAAATATTTTGAAATTAAGGCGACAGTAAAATTGAAAGTTTATCAAGCTGTAATAAAATATAAGCTTAAAGATTTACATACTTTAGAATTTGGGGAGTTAGGTAAAGTAATGTCGGGGGATAGAATCGCTTAATTGCAAAAAGTGTTAGGACTAAGGAAATTATTTTGCAAGTATCTTGTTTAGAAAGATCTGTCCTCCATCCCTGCCAAAATTATGAGAGCTCTAAATGTTCGAAAGATTTAAAATTAATAATTAAAGAATATTTATTTGATTTTCACTGAATAGACAATAAAGTTGTAATATATTTTTGTATGGTCACGACTCACCCCCCCTCCCCCCCTGCCCCAAGTTGCGCAAAACTATATTATTTGTTCGGAAAGTGAATAAAAAATATTCCTGTTCAAAGTTTGTTTATTTCCTTCCCACTAAAACCCTCACTTGAATTACATTTGTAAAATATGCACTATTCAAATCCTTAAGCCCCGAAGCCAGCCTCCCCCCCCCCAATTTGGCTCCCCCTGGTCCCAATCGTAAATCATTCATGAATTTTAAATTATTTCTATCTATTGATGAAGATATTGATGTGCCAATACAGAATCAATACAAAATCTATTTTGTCTTATTCTAGAGGCAGGAACTGGTTTTAGCTCCTCCTCCTTTTTGGTTTGATGGGCGGGCCCATTCTCCTTATTTCCCCACTGAACACAAGAAGGAACGAATAGACTTTCCCTCTGGTGTTGAGAAACCGTTTGAAAATATCGTGCACCTTCACAAACTTTCCTTGCAATATCATTTTGACTTGAGGTTGTGAAATCTTCCTTGTTATGTTCATTCTGGATATTATGTTGTTCAAGATTTTCATTAGTTTCTTGCAAGTTGGTAGGACACAACAATTTCTGCGCATTTGACGAATGATCAGAAACTGAGAATCTATTGGCCAGATTGGACAGAATCCGGATGTCTGAATGGATTGAAGAATCGAGATGAAATGAAGAGAAATGATCAGGGCAAGAATTACCCTGGATGCAATCTCTGGTGCGGAACCCCTTATTATCCTGACATATTTGACCAGGATGAATAAATTGCACATTATTCGATGTGTTAGGATAGCTAAAGTAACCACTATTAAAATCGCCTCCGAAACTTTTGAATTGTTTTCGCAAAATTGGATTGCTCTTGATAGAATCTGAAGATGGGGTTTGTGTTTTTTGTTCAGTCGACCTGGCTTGAAGAAATCTATGCACTGGGTAAGTTTCTGGAATAGTGGCCAGCTGCCAGTCTGATAGAGTAAACTGATCAGTCGTGTTTCTCCCAGTAAGTTGTATATTAGGAGACTGCTGACTTGGAACTTTAAAATCTGAATCAGTCTGCGAGGCATTCTGAAGTTCATGCGCTGAATAATTTAACTGATGCTTGACGTTTTCACCGGTAACTGGATTAGAAGAATCGTTTGTGTAATTATTAGACAAAGTTGAATTGTATCCATTATTTTTCGATATATTAATATGCTTTCCATTTTCGAAATTATTATGGAGCGAATGAGTAAATTGTTTCATTTGAGAATCGGTCAATTTGTTGTTATTAACAGTGGAATTAACACCACTGGATGGAACACTATTGGTTGGCTTAACTGTTGACTTGCTGCCAATGCTTGATTTACCACCAGTTTTACTGGATCCAGTCAATCGGGTAGATTGACTAATTTTACTGGGAGACCCTGTTTTATTAGTAGCCCCGAAATCATTCGTAGATCTAGTAAATGATCTAGTCACATAATCTACGCTTGTTGTAGGTTTTCTTTCAATCGCATATCCTAAACTATCCTTCGAGTACGTAAATTGGTTCATGAAGTCAGCACTTGTCATTTTACTAACTGAAGGTTTTTTGTTTTCATTAGTTGGACTTGTAGATTGGATAGCGGAAACCCTGGTTGAATTTAAGCTCGAAGGCCTCGGAGTATTCTTGCTTGCCACGTCATTATTGAAGCGAGTAAACTGATTTACATAAAACTCACTCGTTTTATCATCTTTTGAGTCCGATTCATTCTTCAATGGAAATCGTCTTGTAGTATTCGGTGATGACAAATTTTCTGGAGTTGTTGACTGCTGAGAAGGACGATTCACGAAGCGCTCCTTAGGCAGTGGATAAGACTTTAAAATGTTGCGTGGTGAAACACACTCATCCGGATCTTTAAGTATTCCCTTGTATGTGCTAAATCTTTTTTGCGCAGTTGCACTAATTTCTTTCTTTGGATTCTCATCAGATGAACAATCATCATCCTGAAAATTTAGCGGCGTGAATGTAGTCTTGCATTCTTGCGCGCGGCCTATAGCTTCAGGAATTGTAGCGATCATATTCGGATCAGGGGATCCTAGAATCTTGCAGAAACCTTTATCTTCACCTGGATGTAAAGTGATGCGGCCGAGTAAGTCATCGCTAGCCACATAGCAGGCCTTTACGAGACATTCGTGAATGTCACGATTTCCCCTCGATCCTCTTTCGCATACGTCCTGCATGCAGGATAAAACCTCTTCCTTACAATTCTGTATGATATCGCAAAATGACGCTGATTGGCAGATATTAGTACACGCTCGCGGACTGAATTTTTCTTTAGGAGAATTTTCATCATCGGATAATGAACAAAAATCATCGGGTAGCTCCAAATTATCAACTGATGCTGTTGGGAATCTACGTTTGTACTCTTTCAGCAGACGGGCTAGCTTTGTCCCATCCGGAATCTTCTGCATTATTTTCTCGCACTTCGAATCATCCATATTGCCCTCCGTGTAACCTTCAATGATCTGCTTTGATGCTGTGCCTCGTAATTTTTTTGCAACGGAAAGTTCCGGACTGAACGGACTGCATTGACTATCATTCATGTCATTCTGACCACCTAACCTCTTGGCTGACTCGCAGCTGGGTAGAAGGAAGTAATTGAGAGCAGCACTGTCAACTGGTCTGTCCACAGAAAGGCCGCGGGCTACTTGCACTGGACTACTATTCAAACCGTTCTGTCCAATAGAAGTGCGCTTAAGAGGGATTGGTATAGAACAAGATCTTTCATTAAAGGAGTTATTGGCAAAAAATGGGGATGATGCTACAATAGATTTTCGTATCCTATCACCTGGCAGAAAACTCTCACAATTATTCCCTTTTGGTTTTGCAATAAAACACGAGGGGATCGCTTGATTACGTCCAGTGAATGACAGCCTACTTTTAATATCTCTGGATAATCCTGGCTTGGAAATTTCACGTTCATTTTTATCCCCTGCGCAATTTGTTGCAGTGTTTGGATTAACTACCACGTAGGATCTCGAAATTGGCTCAACATTTTGATTGCGCTTGATGGGATCCCATGGCGTTCGATTCTCAAATTGCTTCATATTCGCTTCAGATGAGTTCGGTTTTTTAAATTCTTCTGGTATCCCTCTAAAGAAAATTCGTTTCATTTCATTAAACGAGTTCTTTGTTTCATTAGAGCGATCAGTCAAAGGTAGATTTGCATCGACAGTATACTCACGAAGCACAACTTCATCCGCAGAACTTAACTTAGATTGTACTCCTAAAGAAGGCGAAGGATTTCTTTCCAGATCTTGAATTGAGTTCCCTTGTTTACTATCACTCGATAAATTCTGAAAGTTTAGAGTTTTCCTGGGTGATTCAGACCTGAATGATGATGACCCTAGTCTCCTTGATTCAAATACGGATTGTTGTGTTTCGAAATTCAACTCGCTTCCTGATTTTTGGGCATAACGCTGCTGTCCAGGCCAGTCAAGAGTATCAGGCTTATCGCCGTCGTAGTTGTTGTTAGAATTCCGAGATATTTCCAAACCTTCGCTCTCAAGTAATTCAATATTCACACGAGATAAGTCGATAGTCATATCTGGTAAAACTGAATTTTTAGCCAGATTTGAACTCAAAGGATAGGACAGTTCATCGTACAAATGGTTATCATTCGGAAGCCATGTAATACGTAAAGTAAGAGACGGAAATAATTTCACACCAATATCATCGAATGTAGTAAATGATGTCGAATCAGTGCTCATTGAGTTGGAATGATTAAATTGCCAACATGAAGTGCTGCCACCTTCAATCTCTCTCTTGGTTAACAATTCTTCATTATCGTCATCGGCAGAGTTATTGTTCATCGAGGTATTTTGCTGAAAGTCCCCATCGGAAATAAAATCTTCTTTTACTGCCCGAATATCGTGTATATTTTGTAAATGTAATGATTCAGTGATATCACTATAAATATTTTTATCGCTTTCCAAAAAAAGTTTTTCTTGCGTATCATGAAGCAAATTATTTCTGTCATTAATTTCATCTTGAGACCCTTGGAAATTCATTTTCATACTAAAATCTGTCTTGTTATCATTGAATTCCTGAAAATTTTCAAAAAGATCAGAAACGCTTATTTGACTACATTCATCTTCTTGCGAGTCATCCCCAGCATTATTGTTCACTTGTAATTGATTTAATATTGACTGACCAAAGCGATCATACGAATGTTTAGAAGCCACCTCGCATTTACTCTTAGGACCCTTGTTTGCTATTTGGAATCTAATCCCAACGCTACCAGAGATAATATCTTTTTCACCTTTTGTCATTATTCCACTTTCCCTTAAAATATTTACTGATGTCATTGGGAAAAACACACCTCCCGCCAATTTAGAAGTTTGCCGGAATCGATTAATGTTTGACGCTGACAATTTCACATCAGTTGTAGCAAAGTTTAGGGAGCTACTTAAGTAAGCTTGCTGAGTTTTTATGCTGGATACTGTTGGATTACCAGACGGTGTTGATTTTGAGATGAAATTTTGGTCTTTGCTTTTTAACGCCAGTGAATTGATCGATGGTGTTGCAACTGTTTCCAAATATTTATTTCTGGTATTAAAATTATGTTTCTGATCTTGCACTGATAACGATTCGCAATTATTTTCTGACATATTTTCATTTAAACCGGGCCTGTAACGGTTGCTATTATTTTGTCCATTAATTTCTCTTGATTTTCCACTACTTTGTATTATCGCCATTGAATCGGATAAACCAGCCTGTTTTTCCTCTTTAACATTTCTACTCCTCTCCATCCATTCGTTTTGCTGGCAGTACGAATTGTATTCATTCGTCATCTCATTTTTGCGTGAAATAACCTCGTTATTTGTCTGGTACTGATCTCCAGATAAATCTTGTTGCTTGTTTTTATTCACTGTTGATGAATTTGATGTTTTCGCGATTATTTCTTCTTCATCCGTTCGTATGTTACCCCCTAACGCTTCATTCGCCATCTTGCTGTTGATGTTCATCGTTTTTGCTAAACATTTTCTTGAAATATCTCTATATTTCTGGAACACGCTATTTCTTGCACGATCACTCACCAAATCTTCATCGGATTTTCTGGCTGATTTAGCTTTCAAAGAACACAATGCTTCCGACAGTTCAATAGGTGCACTAGCAGCATTGGTTCTTCTTGCTGATACAACCTTATGCCCTTCAAGTTTTTGCGGCGGTTTGTTATGTATTGTTTGTTGATCGGTATTGCTAGATCCAATATTAACGTCACCAGAATTCTTTGAGAGAGAGTCTATCTGCGAAAGATTAAAGTTAGTCTTAAGTTCAGGATCGCTGGTTTCGCAATTAATAGTATTATCTCCCATCCAAAAACCTATTCCATTCGTATAGTGCATTTTATTTTCATCAAGCGATTTCTTTTCCTTTTCAAAGCATTTGCAAGCAGCTTTTTCATCTGCCATCATGTTTTCTCTTATTGCCAATAACTGCCAGGCCATAATATTATTCCGATCACTTTCTGTCACTTCACACTGTTGCTGCGAAGCCAATTGTCTATTTTCTGGTATCTGAACATTTTCCTGTTTGCATTCATTTCTAGGCATCATATAAAACCCAAATGACTCCTCGCACATTTCTCTTTCTCTTTGCAGCATGCTTAAACCATCGGAACGTAGCAATGACCCAAATTGCATCGATGACCATTTACCATTGCTTATCTGGTCATTTATCCCGTGAATTCTATCACACGTTCTGTCGATAATACCTCTCCCTCCACCAGTGCCTCTGATTTCTTCCATATCGGCAGTGTGCACGGTCTCCGAACTACTACAAGCGGCAACGTAGTAATCGTTCAGTTTTGAAACTACAAACTTGTTTACTTTCTGAGTTACTTTTGTAACACGTCTGCCTTGTCTGGCATCATCACTATCATCATTAAAAGATCTGTCAAAGCTCGATTCACTGTCATCAAAATCGCCACCTTGCTTCTTATTTCTATCCGGGATATTTCTGACGAATTCAGATATGTTTTCTCTTCTTGAAGAATACTCGGTCGTCGATATTTCTTTTTCGAAATTCTGAGAGCTAGAAGTTCCAGAGAATGTAGACAATGATGCGCCTCTATCTGGAATTATATGAGAATCGCTTTCAACGAGTTTTCTCCCAGATCTAGACATCACAACGCTTGGCGAACTGGTTGACTGATATTTGAGGGACGTATTTTTTTGAGATTCGCTGTTACTTTTTGCTGTAGTTGCTCTTTTTGGACTAATGGATCTATTTGGAGATTTATTTGGAATATTTTTGGTAGAATAATTTCTTGGAGATTCAGTATTCTTCGGAGATGCATTTCTTTTCGAAGATGTTGAACGATTGGAAATATTTTGCGGACTGCCTCTGCGATTAGCTATAGTTTTTGGTGATTTCGATGTATGTCTTAATGGACTTTTACGAGTTTTATAAGGAAATTCTGTTGGACTATTACTGCGTGTTCTACTTGATCTATTAATTTGAGATTTAGGTTTACTGGATATTTCAGACTCATAGTGGATTCTGTCTTGTTGAAAACTCCTTACTCTTTCATTATTTTGCTCCACGTTACTCCAATGGTCAGCTCGATTGACTTTTCTATACGAACTTTGAGGAGAGACATTTTTGAACTTATCAAAAGAAAAACCATGTGATTGCTCATTTCTTGTTCTTGTAACAAAACCTTTATTTGGCTCAGAATGTTTCAAATTTCCACTTTGTAAACTTTCGACAGCGCTTCTCTTTGAAAGGCTGCTTGGAGTCGATTTTTTTGAACTGACATGCACACTATCCAACGTGTAATTACTGTCTTCATGACTTGCTCTTGGAGAATAATTGCGCTGCCTTGCTGCGAGAGGAAACGACCTTATTTTCTTTTGTTCATCTGAGTGAACCTTGGAAGCTGCTAGATCGTCTGTTTCACGATCGCTGTGATACCTATCAGAGTGTGTTTCCAACAATCCAACTTCACCCGCTTCAAAATTTCTATTGGCCTTTGTGACCTTCTCTCTCGAGGAGTCTCTACTTGCTTTTCTTATCCTAGGAGAATACTTCTCTGATTCTTGATCTTTATTCAATTTTTCATGGATAACCTGATCTTTGCTCATCAAAAGTGACTGTTGTCTGTTTTCCTTTTCGAGATCGCCAAAGAAGCTCACACTTTTCTCTCCGCCTAATGACGGTGGCAGCTGACGTGTGATCTGGCAGATGCTCTGTGGACCTAAAGAATCCTCGTTCCCAGTGAAAACTCTTCCTGAAAAGACTCCTTTACTTGCGAAAGCATCCTGACCACCTAACGCGGACTTCTTCCAATCAAATACTTTTTGCGATAAATTTCTCTCACTCATACTTTCAATTTTCACATCCCAGTCTCTCCAACCGTTCGCCATCTGGGCTTCACTTTTTCTTTCTTGAGAACTTGGCAATTTTTCCACAACACCAGAAGACTTTTCCAGAGCAAGAAACTGATTTCTTGTTGACATTAGAGATTTGTTTCTTGCCTGTTTAAAAGGGCTAGTATAAATTCTTTTTTGATCCCCAAGCTGTTCGATAGATGTTCTCAATCCATATTCCCTGCTGTGATATGATCTATTACTTTCTGATTTTTGAAAGGGTTTTGGAGTTTCTAAATCCTGGTAGTTTAGTGATCCCAAACCATGATTTCTATTTCTAGTACTTACTGAAACCTTTTTCTCAGGATGATATCGTAGATTCTGTTTAGATCTCTCAGATCCCCTTGGTGATGTCGCTCTTTTTCCAACAACTGCCTGTGAACCTCTCGCAAATCTTGCACCAGAATAAGTCAGATATCCCAAAGGATTAGGTGGTCGTTCTGGAAGGTCCCCTGCATCATCTACGAAACTGTTTCTACGTTTTCTGTTTTCTCTCGTTTCTTTCACAGCCAGACGTCCTTGCATTGTCTCCAACTGTTGTTTCGACAACATCTGAAGACTATTTCGACTACTTTGCCCTAAAGTGGCCAAAGTTGTTGACTTCTCATTAACTGGCTTGGTATCATTTGTAAACTTTGAAAACCGAGAAATTTGCGAGTTTCCTTTGTGGTTTTGAAATTTTTTGGAATCGGGTGTCTTTGCTCTGGTAATATTGGATTTATCTAGGATTCTAATTTCAGGGGAGGCTGTTCTTAGGGGCCTGGAGGTAAGTATTTTACCAGAGGGGGATGATCCCCTTGAACTTAAATTAGTCCCAGTTGATAAACTCTCATCATCATCATCATCTTCATCATCATCATCATCATCATCATCATCGCTATCACAATCATCGTGTTTTATGGCAAGCTTAGAGTACGCATTACGAGAGGCGTTTCCTGAAGGGGCGTGACTAAGGGCGAGATCGTCCCGCCCACGACAACATGATTGACAGCAGAGGAATGTTCGAATCCACGCCTTGCAGTCGGCATTCTCAGAATAGCAGCTGAAGTAATGAGAGTGATGATTGAATGACTTAACTAATTACATAAATACCATCGTAATTAATTATATAAATAGTAACTGAATTAATTGAGATATTAATGGAAAACTTAGCAACATAATAATGCATTGGGGGCAATCAACTATGCATTCAATAGTCACTTCTACTGGAATAGATCTAAATAATGCCACAATGTCACGAACTTGCTTCATTTTCAGTAAATAAAAAAATAATTAAAATGATCGATGATTAGTAAAATAATGAATAAAATTAATATACGTCATGCATATGCAAATTAGACATGCCCCCAGGCAGAAGCCAATCACAACGAAGCCAAGATTTTTGAGCCAAGCTAAAAAAAAGCAGCAAAACTGATACAAAGCTGAAAACATTCGTACAGTTTAATAAGTTGTAAATTTTATACCAAAAATTACGTAATTTCATTAATTTATACAATTTTTTAAGATAAAAAAAGTAGTCAGATTTTAAACTCACTATCTTCGCAAGTTGGTCCCGTGTAGCCTATACCGCACCAGCATTCGATGTGGCGCTCAAATGTGGCGCCACCCGGCGAATTGTAGTGAGAATTCCTCACAATTCTTTCGTGACATACCCCGCCGTTATGGCATATACCAGACTTGCTGGCACACGTGCCACATCTGGAATAAAAGTGGCATAAATGGCACGGGATGGATTCAATGGAAAAAAATATGACATGAGAAATAGATGGAATATGACATGAGAAATAGATGGAATATGACATGAGAAATAGATGGAATATGACATGAGAAATAGATGAAATGTGATATAAGAAATGTGATAGAAAATTATATAAGAAAATAGATGGAATGATATGACATAGAAAGCGACATCATACATTAAGTTTACGCGATAAATAAACTGACACTGCATGGCATAGACTTTAATAAATAACTGCACTCTCATAAATACAAAAATATACACCTGCCAATCTCCGCCACTCCAGCCACGCCCCCGCCAACGCTCGCCACGCCCCCGCCCGCGCAAGCCACGCCCCCGTACGCCTCGCAGGCCGGCCCCATCCCGCCGCATCGCAGCGTCTCCAGGCTACGCCCGGCGCAACCACGCCCCTCGGACGTCACGCAGACGCGCCTCAGCCTAGTGACGCCGAGGCCACGCCCGCACGTGACGCTACACGGGCTAGAGACCGCCCACGGCGTCCAGGCTCGTCGTCTAGGCGTGACGTCAGATGCGTTGGGTGACGTCATGTTGAATATCAATGACGTCACAGAGGCGGCTGTTTGCGCGTCTGTATAGTCAATTTATATAAAAAATATATTAATATTATTAATTTTAAAAATTTATTAAATTAATTTTAATTAATAATTATTATTTATGCATCTGAAAGATGAAATAATTACGCCTAATTTAAATACTACATTTACGTAATAATAAATAAATTTATGCAACAAATTAATATTAATGTAATTTTTTATGTTATATTCCAAAACTATTTTTTTATGTTACATTTGCTTAATTTCTTTTTATTCAAATTTTAAAACACAACACTTACCCAGATAAAAAGCCTCCGCCAGTATTTTCTCCGTGGCCGGTATGTTGTCTTGGGTCATATCTCTAGGGGACAAACTCACCAAGGCAAAACTTTCCGCTTCCCTACCCATCCTACTGTGTCTCAACATTCTCAAAACTAACTCCTCCCACGCGTCCGCTTGACCCCGCCCATTTCCCCTCCGTTGGACGTAAACGGTCCAGGGGCGCGCGTGAAAGCGAGGGGGAGGTTGGGGGGGCGGGGGGAGACGGAGGGAGGGGAGGATTTTTATTTGGGGGCGAATCGAGCGAAGTTCTAATATGAGGCCGTTTATTAGAGGGAGCCACTGGAAAATTAAAATGTAAGAGGGGGGTAAGAGGGGGGAGGGAGTAGAGGGGAGAGGTCTGGTAGTTGAGGGATGAGGAAATTTGCTTAAATCCACTCGGATACATGTCAAAATATACTTTAAAAAATTCCATAAGAGACATTCACGGAAATTGAGAGTGGTTTAAAAGAGAGGAGGGGGATTGTATATAAACTGCACATGACATGTTGAGGATTGTATGTGTGGGGGTATGATGGGGGGGGGGTGCATTAAACCCTGAAATTAACCCGAATTTATATTGTCCCGTAAGGAACTAAGCTAAGTTTTTACATAAAAATACATTCAAAATGCGTCCTAACTTTTCTGTACTCTGTACTGGAAGAATCAGTATCACTAAGTACAGTAGATATGAGCGAGTTCTGTCTTTGCAGACAATCATAAAGTACACCGAGTCGAACTAGTACTCTATCCAAACACTCAAGTACTCTATAGTGTACTGAATGATGGCTCTCCAAGTACACCAGTACCTGCAATACAGTATAAGTACCAGAAAGTGTACTTTTACAAAAGTAGACAAAAGTAGTTTATAGTACATGGTGTACTATAAACTACTAATTAATTAAAGATAGATGATTTTAGATACAATATTAATTTTTCATTTTCTTCACGACTAACCCTAACAATTAAACTGTATTTTAGTTTAATGAAAATTGCTTTTAAATAAAAATACCACAAAAAATACTACCTCAGCCACCCCCCTGGCAAGCCGTTCCAACACATCACCCAACCTCTCCAACCCCACAGCAATCTTAACCTCAGACAACACACGTACCACCGGCTGAGCCTCGCCTTCTTCCGTTACCTTAACCTGACCTATAATCGTATTCCCTTGACCTACATTCTTTTGAACCGAATTCGCAATTTTTGAGTTGACTTGAATGGCATCATCCGATAAGTTTGGATTTTCTGAATTTGAGGGTCCCTCTGCACTTGTTACAGTTTGAGACTTCATCCCGCCTGAATTTAGATTTCTATTTTTATTACCGTAATTTAAATTCCTATTTCTATTCATGTAATTTTTATTAGTGTTATTTGACACGGGGGGGGCCCTGTGCTTCCACAGGGGGACCTTCGGTAAGTGGTCCCCGGCGTTATTATTTTTTGTATCGAAAATTTCACGCAACTTTCTAGAAAGGGCGAGTTTTGAATTAAAATTATCATCGTTTATTTTCCGTTTGACCTTTGTGCTATTTTTTACGCCCACCAATGAGATTTCCTGATTTGACCTAGTTCCATTTACACTCATAATGATTTCCCCTCTCTCTTTTGTCACACTCTTCTCAATAAAACTCGATTTATTAATATAATCTTGAAATATAAAAAACACTTTTTCGTCTGTTGTATTTCGATTAATATCAGAAACATTACGAATGGCTCTCGTCTTCTCATGACCTAAATTTACCTCATTCTTATTGGTTCCCAGCGTCACGTGTCCATTCTTACTCTCATTCCTATTGGATGAATCAATATCAGTTTGACCTACTTTATTCACAAATTTAACCAATCCGCTTATCAGTAAAATTTCTCCCAAACTAAATTTTCTCCCATCAACTTCATTATCCAAATTCCTCTTAACCAGATGACCTCCCAATTGTGGCACCCCATTCGAAATATCACCACCATCCAATTTTACAGAACCTGAGGTAAGATCCCTGCACATGTTAACCAGTCTTAAAGTCATCTCTTCAACTTCTGACAACTTCCACATGATCCAATCCCCTCCCCTTCTCCTCCCATCATAAAAATATTCCCTCCCCATTGGATATCCCTCCCCACCTCCATAAAACTTCCTCGCTATTGCGTACCTCTCCCTGTAATAAGGCTCTCTCCCCTTAAAATCGTAATTTTCACCATAAATCCTCCTGTTTAATCCTCTGTCTATTCCAGAGTCATCCAAAGTTTGATCATAATGGTTCACAACGGCATCATCATTGTTTCTATCCTGCATTGTTTCGTAAGAACTTCCTTCTCTAGATTCAGCATCATCTTCATCATTATTTTCTTCTTCATAATTCGCAGATGATGAAGATGATGATGCTAAAGATGATGATGATTCTTCGTTGCTCTCTTCACTCTCTTCTTCCAGTCCACCATCATCCCTCCCATTCTGATGCCCTCCAAAAATGGCAAGTTGGTTCC
This sequence comes from Oconnorella tubifera, assembly GCA_034700105.1. Classification (NCBI taxonomy): domain Eukaryota; kingdom Metazoa; phylum Annelida; class Clitellata; order Enchytraeida; family Enchytraeidae; genus Oconnorella; species Oconnorella tubifera. The sequence goes on along the minus strand of JAQIXG010001142.1, from coordinate 2,495 downwards.
CATTCTTAACCGACACATTTACCCCATTTCTTCTCCTTTCCGCCTCCCACAATCTCTCCCCTAGCCTCCTGTTCTCCCTCGCCATCCCCTTCACCCTTTCATCCTCCCTTCCTCGCTGCCTGGCCTCCGCCAGTTTCAGGGCAATCAGGATCTCGGTCCGGCGACGCTGGGAGGTAAGGGAACCATCCAGCAAAGCTGACAGATCAAGGATCGCCTTGAGTCCTCTGCGCTGGCTCTTTGGGATGCGACCCAGACGTACAACCACTTGGATGACTTCACTTAACTGACAAATAAACAGAATTCTGTTAGTTGTACAATATGTGTGAAACAGTCTAATATTGTGTCAGCATATTTGTTTTAAGTCATTTATACTTTTCTTTAATAACTCTAATTAATAGCATTTTTCTTGATCAAACTGAAAACAAAGACAAGATCGCAATCTATAAGGTTCAAATAGAGATCAAGTTTAACGTCATTGACCACTGACTTACGTTTGAAATAAGGGTGAGGATTAGATTTGGTGTTAAGTTAAGGTTTGGCTTGGATTATGGTTACTAATTGAATTAATTGGGTCGATTTGTCGAAGCATTCGGGATTGATTTGTTAAGTTAATGTATTTGGGACCGTTTAGTCAACCCTAAAATTCTTACTTGCTTAAGTATTCTTGCTTCAGTTGCTATAAGCAAAGCCTTCCTCCTCATCTCCACCTCATCTTTCCTCTTATCAGCAATATGTTCTAGAATACGTCTAAGTAGTAAACCCGTCCGTCTATCCGCCCTCCTGTGCATCTTCAAAACCCAGTACAACTGCCTCAGTCTCCTCCTCGACCAAGGAGTAAGCCTCCTGTCACCAAACTCCCGAGGTCCCAACAGAATCCTCTGAAGTACCTCATTATTTCTACCATACTGGAAAAAATGATGATTTCCAACATTTGGTAAAGGCATAAGAAGCAGTGTCCGATTAAACTTCACGCTGGAATTATTGGACGTCATCAAATGTCTCGAAATTGTAGATGAATTTCCTTTTATTCTCTCATTTTTCATCTTCTTCCTAATAATTACTGCCTCACTGATCTTGGTGGTGTTCTTTGGTTTTGGTGTGTTTTTGCTCCTTTTCTCAAAATCTTCCCCACTTCTGGTACCAAACTCTTTATCTTCCTCATTTTTTGAATCCACACTTTCTCTCACATGCAATTTAGAACTTATATCAACTTCTTCACTGGGATTCACCACCTTGAACTCCCCCCAGGCATATCCATCCCCAGAATCCCTAAAATCCCTCTCGGAATCCCCAATTCCATTATCCAAAGAATTCAGCGGTAGATCCTCGTTATCAAAAGGGTTGGAATTGTCTGAAAATACGTCCGAATTCGCTGAATGGTCGAGAATCGTCACGTGATCGAGTAATTGACCCACTTGCGGGTAGTTAACCCTCTGGATGACCTGGGTGTAGTCTGGCTCGAACAGGATTGGTCCGACGAGGTATTGACCTTGAACTTGACCTGGATTTTGACGACGAATGGATGCGTGACGTTTTATTCTGTTTTGGGCTGCAACTGGAAAAGATAATATATTATTATTTGAATCAATAGTTAATTAAATATTGTTAGTAATTTTTTTTTTTTAATAATGTTAGTTATTAATTAAATATTACTTTAAGACATAATCAAACCGATATTATACTATCTAATCTACTAAATATCAATAGATAAGATTACCAATAGGCGTGGCTTCATCAATATAGGCGTGGTCGGAGATCACGTGTTTCCGAATACCGCCACCCGAATGGCTGCCGGTTGGACGATGTAAAAATAGGAGGAGCAAGAATGTGAGATGAAAGCTTTTTGATTGGTTAAACATATCGCTCGTAAGTGAAAGTAAATATAGCTATAAATAAATTTGCGGCAGTTTAGGTTTAGTTTTAAATAATGTGTTTTAATTTTATAATTTTGTATTAATATTATCAATTATGTATTATAATTTATTTTTTATATATTATAATTTATAATAATTATAATTTATAACTATAATAAAATATGTGTATATTAAAATAATTACACGCATGTATATTATAATTAAAATTCTATATGCACCTTTTGAAATTCTAAATCCTAAATTCTATTCGTTATTTATAACAACAATGCTCTGGTTTTTAATTCAGAACTAGCAATAAATAATTACAGTACTAATAATAACTTTATTTTAATATTAGCAGTATTCCATATCGTGTCATTTATTAATAAGCCTAGCAGTTTACATTTAAATTAAATTCTAAATAAATTTCAAAATCAACATTCTTCGCGATGTTGATAAAAAGAGAGCACGATGACGTCACGTTAAATCGTCTTCTTTAAAAGGTTGAATTATAAAATCTTTGAATTTGATATTGTTCGATATTTTTAACCCCATCGATCCAGATCCCTCAACTTAGAAAAATGTCTAAGCATCAGTTGTTCCGCGCGTTGCTCGAGTCCCCATGAGTTAAATATTATGCCA
>JAQIXG010001141.1:0-24136 GCA_034700105.1 Oconnorella tubifera | reverse complement strand
CCCCCCTCCCCCCCCCCCTCTACCCTTTTCTAAAATTTGTCAGATCCGGATTGAAAGTTAGGCTTCTCCAATTTTATTTAGTTTCTTAACTGAAACTGAAAAATTTAAGTTGATTATTACTAATATGCTGAATTAAGTTTTTAAATCAAATTTTTCAGTGGAGATTAAAATCTGTAAGTAATTGTAAGAATAGAGTTAAGTAGTTGTTCTTTTGATGCAATGATTTACGATCTGTCGACACGATTAATCTATGTGACGTCAATTTACTGTATGCTACTAAATATTCTCTTGGACAAGTTTTGTAGGAAGATTGAGACAAACTTCTGTTCACAGCATTATAGAGATTTCTTCAGTACATATCTTATGGGTGTCGCATCTGTCGTTAGTAGAAAAACAACAATATTATGTTGTATGAAATAAAAACAGATTATTCGTCAAAGGTAGTTGAACTTGTGATCAGAATTCAACGTTAAATGAAACTAATATTTACTTAGTGGATGGAATGGGGAAGGGATTGTAGCAAATATAGGTAAATGAAAAAAATTAATCTTGTTAAGAGTGTTGTTTAGTCATACGATTAAATATAATTCTGTTTGTTATGCTAATATAAATGAAAATGTGAAAGACTGCTTGTCCATTTTACTCAAACTAAATTTCTAAATTTGTAATCTCTGTATTTATTTAAACTATTCCAACCTGAATATGTATTATTATATATTCAGTTATAATATATTTTAATGCGATTTGACATAATAAAAGCAATATAAAAGTTAATATATAGTTCATAGTTTGAATAAGTATGGCAAATATTATTGGCTAAATTAAACCAGGGATGGATATTTTATTTACATCAAATAAATACGATACAAATAAATAAATTACTTTATAGAAGCAAAATCAACAGTTATTTTTGCGATAAAATCAAACACTTTTGTATTATCTTCACGTTTAAAAACATAAAAAATTTGATCAATTTATGAGCAATTGTATGCTAGTCAGTCTCGATTCTTCAGTTTCGTTCAACATGTCATTCTTGCCTTGAACAGGTTTCTGATTAGAATATAAATCATAGTCTTATCACAGAAAACATCAAATATAAAAAGTTAGACTCAACTTCGTCGCATTAATTCGACAGTTTTGTCAAATTTCTAATCGAAAAAAGTATAAAATATCATCAAAGTTAACCAATCGAGTACCAAGTTAATTTGTTTAATGAAATTTTTCCTAGTTGGCTTGTTAAAAAAATAATAGCAACGATATTGAAATATTTCTGCAATAAAAGGTATCAACTTTTACTGTACCATTTCTGCGATACTTTTCAAGCAGGTAGAGATTCAGTTTTTCCTGAATTTTTTTGTCGATGCGTGAATTAATTAAGTTAATTATAAAAACCAATTAGAATTTCTAGCTCAATTTTTATCCCACCCCGCTCTCTTCCCTCTCCGTAAATCTGTGATAAAAAGATTATACTGTATATAGACTTATTTTGTATGCTTTTATTATAATAGTAGTTATTTTAAGTTATTTTTATTAATATTGACTAACTTATAGTAATTATTACCTTAATTAATTAATCATCGAATATTTTGATTCATTTATCAACAAATAATCTTTCTGTTTACAAAATTCTCGGCAATTAATTAAGTAAAAAAAATCTGAATTTGATCAGATGAGATGAGAATTATTTATGCTCTAAAAATCATTATTTCGACGTCTGAGTAGCAATCGATGTGACTAAATGATTTAAGATTGCGATTATTAATGTAATCAATCACTCGATAGTTTTCTAATTGATAAGTTGTATACATTTTTTAAATTACACAGATTTAATATATAAGATATATTTGATATGTCTTTAGTCATTATACGTGTAGATTTATGATTCGGCCTATTTGTATACTGTTTACTAAGAATAGACTTATATTAAATATCTCTGCTGATTTATATGTACATTAACCAGGTTTTGAAATATTTAGCTTTTTGTAATTGTTTTTTATTTACAGTTTTTTTTGTTGACTGTAAAAAAGGAAAGATTAAACAAATTTCTCTTATAGAAGAGTAACGTGATTAAATATCATAACAATTTAACACATTTACTCTTGCAAAATGATCATTCTTATCGGCTGAAAAAGGTTATAGGACGTTTCGTCAAAGGACGATTCGTCAACGACTATTCAAACGGACGGTTTCTTAAAAGAACGATTCTTATGCGGACGATTCTTACAACCACTAACCTTAACCTGGCACTAAATAGTCTTTTTATGATGCGTGCCGTTAAGCAACAAACAAACTAGCCTTAACCCTAACCCTAATCCTAACCCTGACACTAACCCTGACACTAACCCTAAAACTAACGCATAGTCTTTGACGAACAGTCCGTTGACGAATCGTCCTTTGACGAAACGTCCGCTTTTCGCTAAAAAAAGTACTACTTTCAACTATGCGGTATTTTTTATGAAATACCTCACAAAAAGCTTCGATAGAGTCTCCACTGATGCTATGCAGAGAATTATCTTTTCTAACCCTAATCCTAACCCTACGCGTCGCATTCTTTTTTAAAGCGCGAACGAAGAGAGTTGATAGCGTCATAAAAATGTTTTACGACTCAATCAATGGGGCGTTACGAAGGCAACATTGGAGCTAGGAGTTGAACCGTAACCCCGTGCTGGATAAACAATCGCTAGACGTTCATCCGTAACTTTAAAGAGATCATATTACGCTGGTTAACGGATTGAAAAACGCTTAACTGCGCGCAATAACATGATTATTACTATACAGTACTATAGACACTTAATTGACGGTGTTTTAAATAACTTTGTCTTTTTATAATTGATGTATTCAGATTATTTTCATTATTTTGTTACTATTTTATGCTTTTCTTTCGTCTAATTTGCTCAGTTTTCTGCTCGTTGATATTTGTGTCTATATTTTTGCTCTGTTAATTGATATTTGTGCTCCGATTATGTGTGTTTATTTATTTTATTAATCTGGGAGTTATATTTATGTGTTACTGCTTATTTTCAGTGAATATAAATATCTATATATTGAATAAATTAAATAATTCAATTTATACAAGTAAGATTTTTTATAAAGAATCAATATATTGCATATTTTATCAATATATTGCCTGTCAAATTGTCCTATTTTAATTAATATAAATTTGTTTAAAAGTTAATCTAATAATTATTATTAACAGTCAATTACCTGTATTAAGATATAACTGAATTAAAAGCATTATAAAATCCCCCCTTCCCCCCTCCCCCGCCCCCCCCCCGAAAGAAATAAATAATTTATCAACAGATATTTGCTGCTTAAATTTTTATCAAATTTATGTCACTTATTGATGACTTAATTTCTGTTAATTATTATTTTGTAATGTAATTTTAAATGTTATTTCTATTTTAATATATCAAGAAATGGGTTGACGAAACAACGAAACAGAACGAAACAACTACTTTTAGGTCCATTTTTATTAAATTTCCCAGCGACGATATTAAATAGTAAAGATCTAATTTCGTACCGCCCTAAGAAAGTGTTTATATAATTCAACTGATTTATATCTGAATCATGCTGACGTTTATTTGCCGAAATCAGCCCATAGCATCATTTCTGGTCTTGTTCTTCTACTTGTACGTGTAGATGTATCATTTTTTCTCTCTTCTTATATGGTTAAATGTTTCTTTTAATACTCTCTGGTTCCTTTTCGATTATTTTCTCGTGTGATTAAATTTATTTTAATTTCACAAGTATGATTTAATTTTGTTATGATCGTTTAATTTTCTTAAAAGATCATAAACGATCGTAGTTAAATTATGCTTTTAATTCTTTAATTCTGATTTTTTAATTTTATCATGAAATAATTATTATCAATGTTCTTGAAATTAAAATAAATCAATGGGAATTTTTTTCCTAATAATCTACTAGTCGTATCTATAGGTTGACTGAATCGCCGCTTCTCCTAAATTCTTTACGACATTTAATCCTAATTTAAAGTATGAATTATTCAAGCCACTTTAAAAAGCTTTATTTTACATTTGAGATAAATTCAATCGACTATAATTTACACTATTTGCACTATATTACTACAATTTACAATCAGCTAACTTTCATAGTTTGATTAACGTTTCACTCAACTACTGAGCTCAAATTGTAGTTCAGTTTGGTAAGTTTTACATAACAGTTCACGCGATTATAGTGGCTGCCAGTTGGTTGGTCTAGAATTCTTGGAATAAATAACCTAAATGTTTAAGCTCACATAAATAAGTCTACGACTCAAGATAGTCATTTTAAAATCTTACATTTCTAGTTTTTTCAAATCAAACTTTTTGTAAATTTTATTTTTGAAATCTGTCGAGTTTCATCTTTTCGCTACTCGTCTTCATTTGTCTTTCTTCATCTTCTTTCGATGTTTCAAAGATAGCAAAAATGATAGATTGCTTTCTAAAAAATTAAATACGCATTAAGTTGTAAAAATACCTCAAGTAAAACATTTACACATCTTGCTGTTGTGAAATACTAATTACACGTGTCCCGACAAATAGGCCCCGACAAATCGGCCCTGACTGTTAGTTCTTGAGGTTATGCTTGTAATTTGGGCTAGGTTTAGGTTTAAAATTAAGTTAGGGTTAGGATTAAATTTTTGGTTAAGTATATGGCTGGTTAGAGTCATGGTTAGAGTTACTAAACTTGGCCGATTTGTCGGGTTAACGTATTTGGGGCCGATTAGTGGGGTTAACGTATTCGGGGCCGATTTGTTGGGTTAACGTATTCGGGGCCGATTTGTCTGGGTACCCCGAATACATTTAACGTCTCTTTGAACGTTGATGAGATTTTTGCGTACGCCATCTGCTGATCATCTAATTTCTCCGTCTATTGTTCGCTTTAATGTCCTCCTAGCGATCAATCAAACAACTGACACTGAATCTAAACTCGTGGAGAATCGAATTGCATGCGCTATTGTTGATGGTTACGTCAGCAAAATGAGCTGTAGATAAATCTAATTTGCTGCGAAAAAAATGTGAGGAATTAATTTAGTCGATAAACTATACAATAAATATTTAGTTTGTCGTATACTTTTCATTGTTAATTCTTATACCTTTGCATATTAATAAATTGAACTTTATCAATTGTAGTCCTATGTGCACTTTAAATTTGGTTATTATAGTCATTTATACTTACTAGATAACTGAAACTTTGTTATGCTTCAAAATTGATGTGATCTATATACTCTTTGTTACAAAATATTTAAAAAAATCTATAATGATCATCATATTGCATGCAATTTTATTGTATTTGTTTAAATTACTGACATTAAATTACTCCTATATTATTATATTATTAAATTACTCCTTTATGCAGTATATACTCTAAAACTAAGCAAAATTTGTTGAGTCAAAATTGAAACATCCAATTTGCCGCCAAATAAAAGTATTCATTTTCAGTTTTTACGAGACCAATATACGTTTAACTGTATGCTGATTCGGTATGGTATATCCCAGCTGGTTGGTTTACTGTAAACGCAACCATTAGGCTTTGTTTACGTTAAACCACTATCGGATCTATACTTGATTGACAATCGATCTTCAATACAACGCGATTTTCTGATAAACAGATAAATTCAGGTCTAAATTAGGAACGCTTTTCAAAGACTGTAGCTTCAATTTAGAAAAGAGGTTTTTTATTTCGTTTTGGCATGCTTTTTACTTAGAGATTGTAATTTCATCTATAGTAATAAATATTATTATTTGTTATTAAACTAAACTGTATTTTATCAGATTTTTAATCTCTGAATATAGTATATTATTACTTTTATTTCAACTCTGTTAACTTCATTTATCCAATATTAATGCAATCGCAATATGAAAAACGATGGATTAATATATACATATATGTATGCAATGCGTATTAATGCATTAAAAAATGAACAAGTTAAGTTAAGCTTAACGTCATGGATTACCGTATTATAACGATGTCTGAGACGCAGCTGTCAATTTAAGTATCTTACTAAAGGGTAGTTAGAGAAATAGTGAGCTTTCTGGGATTCGAACCTGTAGCGTCCGAGTTCAGTGCTCTAACCACTGCTCAATCGAGCCTTGTGCAATTTTGTTATTTTATTAAGAAATACATATGTAGACTAAATGCATATAGAAACCAAGCGAACTGCTTTACAATCTGAAATCAGATTTTTTTTAATACTCTTCTCATTTTAGTCTGAAATGTTTTCCAATATTTCTGATGAGTTTTTATACGGTCGGTGACATTCTATAAATAGTATTCCATGTAATGAGAAGTTTTTTAGTTTTAGAAATTATTTTATTGCTCGTAGATCGTTAGAATTGGGATAGACCAATTTTCTGGGGGATTTTAAAGCGAGTAATTTTGTTATTTTATTTTAGACGTTTCGATGTAATACCATTTGGAAGATTTTTGTAAATTTCTGTGCATTTACTGATTTATTAAATATATTCATTTTGTCACTTTTGTACGATACATAATTGCTATTAGGGTTAGGGTTAGGGTTATGGTTAGGGCATAAACATATACGCTACTAATATATGATACATACATTCCTTAGATGATGCTAATATATATGCATATACAATACATATATATGTATGTATATGGAAATGCATACGTATACGATTGTTATTCCAGTACCTTTTTAAAGAAATATTACATTTCGGTTCATTATATACGAGTCTTTTAATATTACTTTTGTGATATCATTACGATGTTTTTTCTTCTTTTTTTGATTAAACTTTTTCACATAGTAAATTTTTATCACTTATATAAAATCGAGATTGCTATAAAGCGAATAAAAAATTACATAAACTACAAAACCAAGCTGTCTTGTAAGAAAAAAGGCTTTATCACTGAAATGTTCTTAGTAACTACCATCACACGACGCGAATTGAACCCTCACATTCTGACTTACTTGCCAATAAAGTTACCGCGTTTGGACATTTTGATTGACTCGCATCACGTGCGCAGTAAACATGTGATCATAATGCCCAATTCACGCGAGGGTTAACAGATGTTTTCGTCACATGAAATGACTGACTTTTGACTCGAAGTGAAACAGAGAGAGAATAACAAAAAAGTTTCTCATCAGGCTGTCCATCAGTCAAAGCTTTTCTAACTTTTGATTTGTTTTTTTTTTGATCGATTTGACTGTCATGGAATGACATCGAAATGACACACGGTAAATTGTTTCAAAATTAATATTTTATAGCCGGATGCGAAATTGTAGATCATACTACGACTTAAAACTACAATAGTTTCCTTAACGTACTTCGTGTTTCACTCTAAACAGTGATGTCATTTCAAATATAATTCCAGCAATTATTGAGATAAATAACTTAAAGTTGCGTTTTATTGCAATTGCATCATTTGTTCGCGTTTTTAACTGCTACTCATCTGCATATCACAAGCAAGCGAGTCACCAGACAGGAAATGACTTATTATCATTATCTCTCCCCCGTCCACACAGATCCAGGCCCCGGGATATTGGACGTCCATCTAGCGAAAGGTTTAAGAGAAATTAATTGCGAGAAAGAGATAGATACTTGAGGCTCTTCCTGTGCAAGAGAATTTCTTTCAGAAAATAATTTGACTTAGAGCAAAAAGAAATAGTAGAAATTTTTCCTCAACAAAAGTTCATTGAAACTAAACCCTAGGGGGGAGAGGGTGGATTTTAATTAATTGAAATTAAGGAATGTCTAAGGATTTAGTAAGTTAGTAATTTTAGCTATTTAAAAAATTCATATTACATTTCAGAAAATGTAATATGAATTTTTCATATTACATTTTCTGAAAGCCCCTTGAAATATATGTTCTTAGTTTCACCCCCACTTTGCCAAAACATAATTAAAATACCCCTCCCCCACACCCCATAAACTCAACGGGGGGCATGCACCCTCTAATAAATCAACCACATTTCGAGTTTGCAACACATACAACATCTAGACCATGATAATATTTGAAAAGATTTAATAACGTCATAATTCAGAATCTCCGCAGCAGTTTTTATCGCGTCGTTGGTATAGTAGTCGTCGTCGTCGTCGTCGTCGTCTATCGGCGACTGTTTTTATCGTCATCATAACCACAGCGTCAACTTGTCGTTTTTCAATGATTTGCGAGCAAGCCGGAATGTTATTAGGTCATAAAAATCACTTTTGAGATTTGTTGTGTTTTAGTTTTAAAGCGCCCTGGAGTGTTTCAAAACAAATGGTGGCATTAATTAATTCTCGAATCGTTCATTACTTGTTGCAAATTAATGAATTTTGAATTTTATATTATTTTTGGTCGCGTTTAATGTCTGTAGCAGATGTATCTCTTGATGTAGTCTGAAATTTAGTTTAGATCTCAGACAGAATGAAAGCAAAAATTGAAAGATACTTATTAGAAATCTAATTTTTGTTAAACAAGAAGCTAAACGAATATCTAATGTTTTTATTTTTTTATATCGCAGCATTTGACATTTTAGTTTTTATAATTTGACTTTTATTATCACATTGCTTTGTATATTAAGTTTTCTCTAAACTTTGATAATTGTTTATCAAAGTTTGATCTTTAAATATACCGAAGGCAACAATTAACATTACGCAACAATTTTTTCTGAAGTACAGTTTTAATGCGCTCTTCTTTTGATTGCGTTCTGTATAAAGACAATTATTATCAGAATACTACTTCCGGTGATATTTTTTTTATCTGCAAAAGAAACAGACGATTTAAGATTTCCTGACGAGCGTTTGTCAATCGAACATCATTACGGTGTAGTTCTTTATTAAACTGCTATACATTGCTACGGTATAAATTTAAGCTTTTCTTTGTGGTTAGTTTATAAATATATCTTGACTGTGTGCGATATACAATTATGGTGTTCAGACGCGTGTAGTTAGACCATACAATGCTTCAAAGCATTGAAATGTAGATTTCTCATTTATAGCTTAGACGAGAAACAATGCTTCGGTTTAGTTTTCCGGGCCCCCTGTCTCCAATACCCCCCCCCCTCTCCAAAAAAAATTAATAAAAAAGAATAATTAAATTTATTGACTTTTAATCAATAAATTTAACGAAGCCAATTTAATCCAGCTGTCCTGCAACAAGCATTAATACTATTTAGACAACAACTTGTACTTCAATTATTAATTTGCATTATTAGGTAATATCGACTTAATTATCGACTTAATTATCAATTTATTTATAAATTACATCTGGAATCGGGAAGACGCTGCGTAATAAAACATTCGCTGTCATATTATAACAGAACTTAACATTTCTTATTAGAATTGCAACCCTAGAGCTTAACTACTGTATGTCGATCTCTAATTAGAAGCGAAACGGGAAAAATGAAAAACATAATATCTAGTATTCGATGATATTCGAAAAATAATTTTCTCTAATCAATAAAAAGCATTTCTTGTTGAACACGAATGAGATCTCATTATTTCTCTGAGGGCTTTTAACAAATTCGCTTATTGATTATCTCCCAGGTTGTTTTGACTTTTTACCCTAAGACTTTTTTATATTTGTTTTAATTTTGCATTTATTCTTATTGTTTTGTTTTAGTGTTGATGATTTGATCAAATAGAAATATTTATTATTACAGTATTTGAATTAAAAATAAATAAAGAAAGGTTTAATAATAATATCACTTAGTTTTTCTAATAACCGTACATTGCTTTTCAATATAAGAGATTACGTATTATTGTTTGTATATTGTTTACAATATAAAACGATGAAATTCAATTAGTCTTTATTAGTCTATCGACTAAAATAGAACTATTGGAAAGCAGCTGAAGCATTGAGAGGCCAAACAATTGAATGAATCGACGACTTGGGACCCTGGTGTCATAAATCTTAACACTTGTGTTTTTCTTCTCAAGACTGTTTTGTCACTAAAAGGGTGTTTCGCTTCTTGATTTCGCGGTTTTACTGCAGATGCGAAAATTCAATCAGCGGATAAATTTAGATAAATTATTCCTATCGGTTAAAGTTATTAGATGAGAAGTTTGAGAAGAATAAGAATTTTTATTTGTGTTTTTTATACGCATAATGAAAAATCGCTGTGTTGAAGTTAGTCATATAACAGGTTATAAGTGTGATTTTTTTAAATGTTAATTTATTATCTTTTTATTCATTTTAACACAATAGTTTTACTTAAAACGAATCGTCAATTCATTTAATAACCATAGCCATAACTAACCCACGTCTTAACCCTAACACTAGCCCCAACTTCAATCCTAACCCTAAACCTAATCCAAACCCTAAGCCTAAGCAGTCGGGGCCGATTTGTCCGGGCCGTTTTGACTAAACTTTAATCTAATTGTACTTCATACACTCGTGCATTCATCCACTTAAATCAGCATCAAAAAAACTTAATTCAACATGAAAACGTGATGAAAGGCAAGCAATGTAAACTACTTTATAAGTAATCTTCTAAACATTCTAATCTTATCTAAATTCCTTTCAAGTTTACGATTTAGATAACTCGATGTACATTCTCTGAGAATAACTGATTAGATGAATGTATTTAGTATTCACTGGGATGAAGTAGGTAATGCTATTAATCAGTTTTGATATGGTTATTGTAACTTTAAGAGCAAGGATTTTATTTTACAGTAGATAATTGTTTCATTAATTTTTTGTTAATGAAACATCCAATTATTTACATTTACAGACATTTTTAAAGTGCGGTAACAATAGATATATTTTGTGATAGACAAGGGTAATAGTTATAAACTAAAAAACGCACACAATAATTCATCACATCAATTCATCACAGCAATTCATCACTGCAATTCAATTTCATCTCATATCAGTGCATCAAGATCCAGCATCCATAGAGAAATATTTACAGAACAATCAGATTAAAGGATACCACGCGTCTAGCCAACAAACAACTAAGATTTTCATAATAAACGGATAGATATCGTAATGATATAGTAGACTTGATAGATTAGCATTCAGCTGAATGTCGCCATTATCTAATCTATCTCGTGCAGATACTAAATATAGCTCGTCTGAAAATAACTGTTCTAAAAATAACAGTTAAATAGCGCGTTTAAAATGAGATTTAGTAATTATAGTTATTGGCAATGTATAGGTTAAAGTTAGGTTTCTTTTTCCCGCACTGAATATAGCTATAGATAGTTTTTTACAGCGCAATATTACATAGCATCTCAATAGATGCGCCACAGTGTATTTTGTTATCATTATTCCTGTCTTAACCCTAAGCCTAGTTCTCCTTGATTTTTACTTAGTAAACCTTTTTATCATCATAAACAATTATAATCAACTTTTTATATCTGATAATGTCCATTAATTTTTGGTTTTGATTTTTATATTTGAGTATAGATTATAATAGATCGATTAAATAATTTTAGCGTAGAGAGTCTTAATTCCAAAAACGTGAAAAATAGAAAATAATTGTCATCCACTATTTTAAATATATCCCCGCCACAAAATTACGTCATCCAACGTATGCTATTAAACCTAAAACAAATATCCAACACGCTGTTAAAAATCATCCTTTTCAGCATTCTCATCCGATAGTTCTAACATCTGGGTGTTGCAATGGATAAAAATAAACTCCGCATTTTCGTAGAAGATTAATCCTCTAATCCTGATTGATCGAGGGATATCCTCTTTCCGTTTATCGTCAATTACGCGCAGATTGGAGGATTGAATGATTGAATGATTGACGGATTGAATGATTGAAGGATTAGATGAATAGAAGGATGGTTACGACATGACCTCGTTTGAACTCTGCGTCTATTTACGTTGAGCAAAAACATTCGCCGTCATATTTGAAAAGCGCAGAAGTTGATGCGTTTTTTTACGCCGACAGTTAAAAAATTGTTTAGAACGATCATTTGTAAAAAGATAGAAATAGAGATAGAAAGATACGCGCTGGATGGGGGGGGGGTCAATTTTTGTGTTTTAATTTTATTTATTGAAATACTGATTTAGATGTTATTATTTACATTTTTTTGTTTTGAGTTTTATCAATTCAAATTTAATTGCTATTATTATTTTTATTATTATTATTTCTACGGATAAATTAATTCGACGCAACTTTCAAACTATCCATAACCCAACGGACTACAGGCAAGTTGGGGGCGGGGGGCTGTGGGGATTATAACTTATAACCCTCTATATTAAAGGACAAAACAACTTTTTTCCATGGATGTTAAAAATATAAGTTTAGTTGTGAACCCCCCGACCCCCCACCCCCCCCCCATGTGACAATGTAGTTTATTTTTTAGGGTTGGATACATCAATTTAAAGACCAAATACATGAACATGTAGACCAAAATTGAGTGATAACCTAAATAAAGGTATCACTTCAAGTTTTGGGGTAACCCCCCCCCAAGTTAATTCCTGGCTACGCCATTAAGTAATACTTTTCTTGAACGTCATATTAGTGACGTCACTTTTCGTCCAATCGTGATGTTTCATTCCGCAGACAATCTATATATAGATATCGAAATAATTTTATTATTTTTATCTATTTTTAGTCAGCAAATCGCAGAGATCATGGCTTGCGATTTGATTGAAGTTAAAACAGTGTGTTATTATTATTAATAGTGTAAATAAATAAGTTACATTAGATAGTTTTTAGATAAAGTATTACTGCAAAGATAATTGTATAAAACATTACAGTAAAATAAACACCATAAAAGACCATCGTAGATTTATATTTAGAAAATAATAGATAAGTGGGGCAAGTGGCTGCAGAGTCAAATTTATTCTCGCGCGGTTTTTGGACTTGAAAATCCAAAAAGTAACTTTTAGTATCACTAGTTCTTTGTTGAGAGGACGAGATAGCGGATACATTAGGGAAAGATTATTTTAGGTAACTTCTTTCACGAGTTATTTCTCGAATTTATTTCTTTGCTTTGTATAGAAAGAAATTAAACAACTCGTGAAAGAAACTTGATCAGAGAATTGGGAAGAGATTATTTGAAATAGAATTCCTAAGTTTTCAAGGAAGCTAAAAGTATTAAAACTGGACCATTTTTATCAGTTTTTTCTCGTTTTTCATTGTTTGTCAATATTAGAGAATTTTGTTTAAGTTGTTATAAACTGTTTGCAATCTGTATTTTTGATTTGTGTCGCATTTAAATAAACTAATTGTTTTAATTATTCAATTAATTATAAGTTATATGTAATAATCAAGATGTATGTAATATTTTATGGATATTATAAAAAGTATCATTTGCAATCAAATTTATAGTATAATTTAAACCTTAAAGTTAATTACTATCACTTTATAGTCTAAACTCTACTTTCAATTCTATTCAAAATAACTACTTTTCATTCATTTAATCCTAACACTAATTTCACGACAAAATCACGAAAAATAAATATTTTACAATTCAGTCCCAGATCAATCCATCGTGACTTGAACGTGACTTGGATCTCAATCAATGACTGATTCTTTATAACACGTGACTTCAAAGTTGAGTCTCTCTTTTACTTAATATCACTTAGCTCAACTTCGTCACTGTGATTCTATCACTTCCGATGTCTTTCATCTTTTCTGTGCTTTTTATTCTTTATTTCATCTGATACAAGAACACGAAGGTGCTAGAATTAAAGTCTAAAAGACACTTTATCTATTGTCAATATATGTTTGATTTATAATTGAGAATTAATATTGTTATATGAAGCTTTATTCAAACAAAATATGAATAACGCAAAAGTATAGCGCAAAATATACTATAAACTCACAGATATTAAAAAATGGCACACACATATTAAAACGTGAAGATTGTCGCAGTGTTTATACATGATTAAAACATTACAACTGTTTGTTAACCAGATGTAACGATGTAATTATGTTTTATTAACACAATTACATCTTTACTAACCTTTTAAATTAACTTATTAACTAAATATATCAACTACATGCTGAAAAACTCTTCAAAATACCTTTTAATACTTCCCGGCCCTAATATTTTTGAAAACTAATACTTTCTATCTTATCCATTGCATTAATTTCTGCTCAATTTTCAGACATGGTTAAACTTAAATTATGCTGCAAAGTTATTTATCTCACAAGCTATGATTGTCCCTATCCCCTTCCCATTAACGTAGCTATTAATTGACTAAAATGGGTTTCAAAATTTAGAGTGATAATCTTCTCTTTTGCATTATTATATTTTAGGTTTTTTTAGGTCACTCAATTTTATCCTCCAATTTCATGTATTCGATCTAAAAATCTAACGCAAAAAATGTACTACATCGTCGCAAGGGGGTGGGCACACCACTAAACACGCATCTTTAACTAGTTAACAAGACAAGAAATTGGACGTCTAATTGCGGGGGTTATAGCTTCCACAACCGCCCCCCCCCACTTTCTTACCCCCGCCCCCCTCACAACTGACGGGGAGATTATATTTCACCAAATACCCAAAAGCAAAAAATTCGATTCGATTTTTAGTCGTCGATCCTCTATGCTGAGTCTCGTTGTCTACAAAACGCGACCAAGTCTCATGAGACTTTAAGTCTACGCTAGTCCACGACGACTGAAGCTTTACGTCCAAACGTCGATAAAAGGGAACGTCAGGCAGTTTATCCCTATTAAATTACGTCATAGCATACGTCATAGGTAGAAGCATTTGAAAATGTATGATTAGTTTTGCGTGTACATGCAATTTTGTGCTGGCATTTGTATTTTTTTAAATTTCATTACGACTGATGTTATTATTTAGTTCAAGTATTATTCTGTTTACTGTTTACAGAAAATACAGAAATTTGAATTTTACACCAATATCAAGTCCACCACACCAATAATGACTGCCAAATTAAATCACACTTGCTCCAAATACATTCAACCCTACCAGTCCATGCGCTATCTATCCATCACGACGTGATCTCTTGCACGCCATTGGCTAACAAACATTCCCGCGCAAAATGACGTCATACAAATGGCTGGAAGGCGGCAATAAATTCTCATCAATTACATCATATTTCGACGCTATAATTCAAATTGCGCCAATATCAGATGACGTTACGTTTGCTTCTACGAATTCCCTCGATTACTACGGAAGGGAGATCTTACCGGAAGCAGTTTTTCCAGATCTTCACTACATCGGAGATCAACTTCCTGTCAGTTTTCCATCGCAAACGATCAACGAATTTCAAAATACCACATTTGAAAATTCCTCTTGTTTATCTCAATTCGAATATAATATATCGTACCTCGATATCTTCATAGCTGTTATACTTTCAGTTCTAATCGCTGCAATTATAGCGGGGAACACTCTGGTCATTGTGTCAGTAACTTGCTTTGCAAAGATGAGGACATTGTCCAATGGCCTGATAGCATCCTTAGCCTCCGCTGACCTACTAGTGGCCCTGGTTGTGCTGCCCATTAGTCTACTGAATGAGCTAGTGGGGCCTCATTGGACCCTGGGGCCGCATATCTGTGATTTGTGGATCACTTCTGATGTGTTTTGTTGCACGGCTTCTATTCTTAATATTGTTGTTATTGCAGTTGACAGGTAGGTCATTGTTTTTATCTACTTTTTAATTATAGTAACTCTCAAATGTACTAGATTAATTATTAATTTAGGTCTAATATATTTTTTAATTTAATTTTTTAATATTTATTAATAATTGGCCCCTACTAATGGGCGAAAATATCTCATAGCAAATTTCTATTCTGTGTAATCGTCAAGTAAAATCTGTTAATATGAAAATATAACGCAAAAGCAGAAACAAAATTGTGTAACCAACCCCCCCCCCCCCCGCCCTTCCTATACACTTAAAAATTACTTGCTCATTCAAATTGAGATTTCACTGGCCCTTAAACATTGCAATTTGCAATGAACTGTGACATTCTTCCTAGTGTAATATAAATACAGTTTACTATTCGGTAAATTAAATCGAGACCAGTTTACTACTTATTATACCATTATTTTAGTTCAACCGAATATTTTAGATAAACTGAATATTTTAACTTTTGAATGGTATAATAAAACATTAAGGAGGGGGGAGGACAAAACCACCTTCAAATTTCTCTTTTACTGGTATTTTTACAATCATTGATCACAGAAGCGTTATTTCTCTGTCATGAATTACCGCACATCACGATAGAGAAACAGATAGACATATAATTGACAATGAGCAGACTATGTTAGAGATCACGAAATGATTTATCAATGTCAATGCATAAACAATAATGCACCCCTCTAAAATATTAATGCAATATCGAAAGAGGCTGTTTGCGCTGTATCTAATTGGTATAACATTATTGCACTTATATTGCAGAAACTCAATCGATTATAAGAATAAAACTATAGTTAAATTTCCCAATCAATTAAACACTTAAAATTACTATTATAAAATAGATTATAGTAATAAAATTACTATTACAATCGGAAGCATATGCTTTGAAAAATGCATAAAAAGCTGACAATTTTTATGGTATCAATCGTTTATTTATGGTTGATTAATAAAAAGTACTATTTTCCATTTTTAGATATTGGCTTATAACAAAGAACGTTCGATACACACACAGTCCATTTCTCCCTCGCCGCAAAGTCTGCTTCATACTTCTATTCATCGCGTGGACCGTCTCTGGTCTAATATCCTGCCTCCCTCTATTCGGCTGGCGGACCGGGACAGAAAAAAACGACCCCCATCGATGCCTAATCAGCCAGGATTACGCCTTTACTGTTTTCTCCACATTCGGGGCCTTTTGGTTCCCTCTAATAATAATTCTAGTCGTCTATTTCAAGATTTTCTTCTTCGCTCGTCGGCGAGCCATTCGACGATCCTCAGCGTCCAAGTCCGGGGGAACAGGATACAAATCAGTGGCCGACAAGTCGATAAGCACCGCCGAGACGGTCTACCAGTCTTCTCCCGCATCTGCCTCGATGACGGCTGAGCTCCCGCGCACCGTATGCCCGGCGTTATTCTTAAAACCTCCGGCGCCGCTTCTGGTACCACCGCCGAGAGGAAAGTTGCGATCGAATTCGTCGGCGGGTTCGACAAGCTCGCGCTGCGGGAGAGAACGATCCGACAGCGACGTTTCCCCGCCGGAGTCCACAGCTGTCCCCTCCACGCATAACTTCCGGTCCAACGTGGAGGATTCCAGGTCTCGGTCGAGGAAATTCCGATCGAGACGAATGAGAAGGTCGGCGAGAATGTTGGGGTTGATAATCGGTGGATTTCTTATTTGCTGGATGCCGTTTTTTATCATAGCGACTCTTGCACCCTTTTGCGAAACGTGCGAAGTGCCCCCGATTGCGGGGAGCTTCATCACGTGGCTCGGGTATTCAAACTCGTTGTTTAATCCGGCGATTTACGCGATTTGGGATAAGTCGTTCCGGCGTTCTTTTAAGCGGATTCTTACATGCGATATAAGCGGTAGAACATAGCGGAGTGATGTGTTTATTTTACGTTAAATATTGAATTTTGTATTTACATTTCTTTTATAACGACTGTACTGATATGTACATTTAAAGACAGATCATCAATTTTACAATACAACTTGAGAACACTGCCAATTATAGTTGAATCCTTTTATTAAACTTTATTTGTTGATCATTTGCATAGGATAAAGAATTGAATGCCTAGCCTAGGTTTTATTCATCTCAGTAATTAAATAACGAATTATTATGAATTATATAATATGATATGACGATATATTGAATGTACTAGATATCTCTGCAAAATGCAGACTTAACTAATACATTGTCTGTACTCAGAGATAGTCTTATAACTATAATAGTGATCTTTTTTACATTCTGTAAGTATACTTACAATTTATATGCACGGATGGATTACATTTAAAATTGTCTGTCATAAGTAATAATGGCTGTTTTTATTTGTTCTCTTTTGCATTAAACTTACTTGCAGAGTGATCGAAGAGTATTTTTTTATGAAGCCGTCTTTTCTATGCGTAGACCTCTTAAATTTTACTAAAACTCAACTATCAAAGATAAATACAATTTTACTAAGGGATGTGGACGCCCCTTTCCAAACACAATCTACAATTTTTGAACTTAACACTAAATGTTTTAAATATAGGCTACCTTTTTAGACTAGGTTTAAAAAAATCGAAATTCTGTAAAAATACTTTCTTTTAACAAGGCAAGAGATATATCTTAAAGGAAATAAAGCTAAGGAAGTCGCTCACGAAAATACCGGGCTATTTTAAAACTCTCGGGAAATTCTAATTAAATAATCTCTATTAACTTCTGTCTGGCTCGCGCGATTGCATGCCTCTGCAATTTATTTCTATTATGACTTAATGGTCGCAGCAATTAAGCGAACAATGTCAGTAGATATATAGAACGCTCACACAAGAAGATATAGACTTGTAAATGGCGTGCAAGAGAAATTATAAATAATATAGATCCTTATTGTCCATAGTGTTGATGGTAGACTTGTAAATATGGTCTACACAAAATGTTGAGGTACAATAATAATGATGATGAAGTTACTATTGTCATGCTAGTTTTTAAACTTCATTTGCTAATTTTAAAATTAGAAGTAGTAAAGAAATATATTTTAAAATTCCCGGAAGGATTTTTGAATGAGAAGGTCTTTACAAAAATTTCAGAATAATTGTTAGGCTTAGATCTAGTTAATGAATTCTGAAAAATTATATTGTCTTTTGAAAGTGTACTCATTCATTTTTCTAAGTTACGATGTCACTAGATGTCATGCTAGAGGTGTCAGAAATTTACAAAAATGAATCAGTCCTAGACTATTAAAATTCAATAATTCATGAAATTAAATTCAAAATGATAATAACGATAATCCTTTAAACTAAAAAAGGTTATCTTAGGCTAACAACTGCTAAATTTAGACCCAAACACAAAATGCATTTCAAAGCAATTTGCAACACTTTTCAGGGTAACAATTTTCATATACCTACCCAAGGTATAATTACCCCCTAGAATTTATGTTCGATTACCTTATATTCCCCCACCGGGCACTAAATTAAACAATACCTAAATGAAATATTCCCTTCACTGAATGTCCTGGCAATGAGGTAAAATCCTGGCAAGTGGCAGGTTATCTAGATAAGAGAGCGGAAGTTAGACGTGTTGGTGCCCTTCCTGCAACCTTCCTGCTGTTTTTGAAGGATTTTCTCTTTTTTTAGTTTTTATTCTTTTTAGGCTTTGTTAGGCAGACGAGGGAAACATGGCGCTTCTCAAGACGTGCACGTTTAAGTTCATTCAGCCAGCTAAGGTTTGGATTTTATTGAATTTTTGGGTTACAATATACGTTTTAATGTTCGTTTTACCTTGATAATTTTGGGTGCTGCATAAAACACGGATCGGTCGGATTAGTTTTACAGCGGAATTAATCGGGATTCGATTTGAAAAAATGGGCTTATGATTTTTTGTAGGGGGGATGATTGATGATTTAAGAAAATGATTCAGCCGTCGAGAGATGGCGATGCATAATTTTTTATAAATAACGATGGTAACTTACTGTTTTTGTGTTGTTTATGATTAATAGTATATCCTGATAGATTTGTCTATATTTTTAGGTTACTGTGCTTAGTTTTAACGTAATAAAACAGTAGTATATAAATTTATAATTAACATTAAAAAATTAAAATTAATTACAAATGTTTGCACAATTGTTACAGTAACAGGCTCTGATAAGAGTCCCCATATGCATACAATATGATGCAATTAATGTATTCAAATCATTTTTTATGACTTTTCTAAAAATGTATTATTTTGAACAATTATCTCAATTTTTGTTACAATATCGTATTTACTGCATTAAATAAATATGATCTAAATAATTAGACATGAAATAATTATCTGATCAATATAAATAGAATAATTATTATGATTGTTTGAATTGGCAATAAATTTCACAGATTGATAGCAAATAGTGACTGCAAAATTATATAGTTTGTATGATAATAATTAAAATGTAACCTATAAGTATATTGTGAAAAGTATTAGTATAAATTGCAAAGAATGAAAATTTTCTATTCTTTTATATAATTGCATTCAAAGTAAAATTACTGAATGCTATGTGTTAAGAAAGAATCAACTGTTTTCATCTATTCATTTGTACAAATTCAGTTTACAACCCGTCACAAATTAGTATCTTTGAACTGATGTGACATTAAACAACATATAATCGTTGCAAAAGACTACCAAAAACTGTTATCATGAACCTTTAATATATTCAATTGTACGTTACTTTATATGATAACCTAGAAACTGTAGCCTTCCTGATGTTATTGTCTAGAGATCAAGTTATTTATTGAAGTTTTGTCTCGATAAAAATGGTGTCTATCTTTGGTAATCTTGTTGACTTATTTTTATTTCTATAAGCGTTTAATACTGAACTGATTAACATAGTTTTGAATAATTGACCCGCACAATACTACAACTGATATTGATTTTGTTCTTTTGTGATTTATTACTGAAGTTAGGTGTGTGATAAGAATTTTGACTAGTCATTCTAATCTGAGATTGTTGAAATATATATGTTAATTTCTGATTGTAAAACACTTGAAGATTATACAGGGGTCATGTCAATATGCTTGGTTTTAGTATTGAATAGAGAATTAGTGAATTTAAAGAAGACTTTATTTGTGTTAAAGATTTAGGGGTTATATAAATGAATGAAATTTAATTGAGAAAAATGTGTTACATGTTTTGCACTGGGTATATGTAAAAGTTTAATTTTAAAATCGATACGATATTTTGTATGTCTCCCGTCCAGAAATTTATAATTTTATTTTTTGATCATTTTGTTCTTTATTGCATTAAAAGTAATAAAGTTGTTGTGAGGTAATAGTACTATTAGGAAGTAAAATGATGCTTATATATGCAAAACTAATCAGTTTAATTAGAGACTAAAAATTCAGTATATTGACAGTACTTGGTTATGTATTCTGATAAGCTTAGAATAGTTTACCGATCAATGAAACTAATGTTTAATTCATGTTATTCTACCTGCTTCATGCAACTGTCTATTCTTATCTTTGTTAATACAACATCAAATTATATTGCATATACAGACATGTCATTAAAAAAACGTTTTATTGATGTATGTGTTCAGTATATGCAGTATAATAAGCTTATATGGCCACAGTATAATGTAACTAAAATGAATATATTATGCTGTAAAATTTATTAATGTTTTCATAATGAAGTTATTAACTAGAGAAACTTTTTATGAACTAACTTCACTGCACTTACTGCTGGCTGAATTTTGTTATTCATATAACTAATTCGTTTTGTTAGCGTTTGTTTTTTTACGAAAAATAATCAATGTAATGGATGATTTTGTCACTAAATCTAAGATTTTACTGTTTTTAAGTTTTACATTTGATTTATTTCCAGATGCTGGTGCCTATTTCTGTTTCGCATAGATGTAAATCAGTCGATTCATCTACTGTAAGTTTTGTTGATGTGATTTTATAATGAGCCTAAATGTATTTTTGCATTTTAATACTTAAATTTAATTGAAGCAATTGTCTATTGCATTTGATATTGCATTAGTTCTCTTGGTTTGTAGTGTTTAATTAAAGCCTTTACTGCATTTATATAATTTATTTGCTGTTTTAATTGTATTTAATGTATTTATACTTATAAATGAATAATGAATTACAGTATTTATATTTCTAGAATCTGAAAGAGGTTCTATCAACCCTTATCCCTGAGCACAGACAGACAGTGAAAGATTTCGTGGCGGCCCACGGTAAAGATGTGCTGGGTCAAGTTACAGTCGAACAAGTCGGTACTTTTTGAATTATTCGTTTTACTGTTAAACTGAAAAAGAAAGATTTCTTTTAGTATCTTGTCATGTATTTTTTAGTTTGAATCTCAAAATCATTTTATAATGCTTACACTGATAATACATTTCAACGAATTAATATTTAAGTAAATATTTATTCCAATGTTTTGTTATAAATAATATAAATGTTATAAATAAATATAATATTTTCAATTGAAATATCTGACAAGGAATTATTTTATCAATTTATACATCAGAGCACACTTATTTTTTTATTTTCTATTGTCCTTTTTAAGATTGAAACGTTTTGATTTGCTAGTTGTACGGGGGCATGCGTAGCATCAAGGGGCTCATCACTGAGACCTCGGTACTGGACGCTGATGAAGGGATTCGTTTCAGGGGCTACACCATCCCTGAGTGTCAGAAGCAGCTACCCAAGGCTGCAGGGGGCCAGGAGCCACTGCCAGAGGGGCTCTTTTGGTTGCTGTGTACAGGCAAGATACCGACAGAGGCCCAGGTTAAGGCTATATCAAAGGTAGGTGACTGGGACGAGTGTGTGAAAGATTTGCTGTTGGATTTCAGTTGATACTGTAGAGATATTAAAATTGATAGTGTTTAGATAGACTGGCTGTCTAAACAATCTAGAAATACAGTCTAGACATACAGTCTAGACATGCCTAGACATACTGTGTAGCCTAGACTTACAGTCAAACATGTCTAGACATTCAGATAAGGCATACATACAGTTTAGACGTGTCTTAACAGACATGTCTAGACAGACAGTCTAGACTTGTCTAGACTGTATGTCTAGACATGTTTAGACTGTCTATCTAGACATGTCTAGACATACAGTCCAGACATGTCTAGACATTCAGTTAAGGCATACAGTTTAGACGTGTCTAGACAGACATGTCTAGACAGACATGTCTAGACAGACATGTCTAGACAGACTAGATTTACAGTTTAGACATGTCTAGACATACAGTCTAGATATGTCTAGACTTGTCTACACTTATCTAGACATACAGTCTAGACATGTCTAGACTGTATGTCTAGACATGTCTAAACTGTAAGTCTAGACTGTCTAGACTGTATGTCTAGACATATCTAGACTGTCTACATAGTATGTCTAGACATTTCTAAAATAGACAGTCTAGACATACAGTCTAGACATGTCTAGATGTGCACTCTAGACATATCTAGACAGACAGTCTAGACATGTCTAGACATACTATGTAGACAGTCTAGGCATACACTCTAGTCATGTCTAGACATACAGTCTAGACATGTATAGACTTTTAGGTCTAGACTGTATGTCTAGACATGTCTAGACTCTATGTCTAGACATGACAAGACTGTCTGTCTAGACAAGTTTTAAACGAAACTAACATTAAACTATTTATTAAATTATGAATTTATTTAATTTATTTTATTTATTTAATTATTAATTAATTGTTTGTTTTTGTTTGTTTTCTCTCAGGAATGGGCTGACCGTGCTCATCTGCCTTCCCACGTTGTGACTATGCTGAAGAACTTCCCAGCCAACCTCCATCCCATGGCTCAGTTTTCTGCCGCAGTCACCGCGTGTAACAGTGAAAGCAAGTTTGCGAAGGCCTACAGTGACGGGGTCAAGAAGGTCAACTACTGGGAGGTGAAGTCTTTATAGTTATACATTGTTTTATTTCTCGTTTACTTCCGTTAGTTATTGGGAGGCAATTTTTTGTAGTTAAACGTAGTAGCGTTTTATTTCTTTTTTTTTAATTGGAAGTTAACTATTGGGAGGCAAGCCACGCAGTTTATAGTCTATTCTCTGATATGCTGCTGTTTGATTTAAACATATTCTTTTTTACAATATTTTAGCTTTTTTGTTAGTTGTACGTATTATCATTGTATTTTCTTTTTACTCTTTTTGGTAAGAGAAATTTTTGAAGTAATAGTTGAGTTACAATAGGGATATTTTGTTATTGCTGATTGTCTGCACCTTTAACATGGTTTTATGCGGTGGATATATATACTAGACATCGTTTAATATAATTATTAAATTATTATTATTATTAAACTCTTTTATTATTTTAAACTTTGTTTAATAATACTGGCGTTAAACTTTTGCTTTTATTTTGACACTTTTATTCGTGACTTGCTACGCCCTTTAGTAAAACATCCGCTCTTTATTCCACAGTCCGTCTATGAAGATTCAATGGATTTGATCGCTAAGTTGCCAACAATTGGAGCCATCATCTATCGCAATCTGTATCGTGACCATACCAGCGTGGGGGCAATTGACCCGACTAAAGATTGGTCGGCTAATTTTGCCGCTCAACTCGGCTATGAGAATCCTCAGTTCACTGAACTGCTGAGACTTTATCTGACAATTCATAGGTGGAAATATTTTGCATTC
>JAQIXG010001140.1:0-24146 GCA_034700105.1 Oconnorella tubifera | reverse complement strand
TAGAGAAATAATTAAAAATAAAGTCCCACCAATGGGCCCCCCATAGGGCGCGGCTGTAACCACAAATTTTTGCAGATCAACGCGATTGGTCCATTGCATAGAATACAACTCAAACTTTCTGAAATAAAAATTGAGAAATAAAACAATTATATAAACTAAATATTCAAATCAGCCCCAGCACACAATTAGGCCGGGGGGGGGGCTGAAATAAAAACTAGTCCAATGTAAAGTAAACTGGAGTAAAAATTGTATTAGTTGTGTAATTAATTTACTAATTATTTACTATCCTTAACATAATTATTAATCTATTATAATAATTAAATAATTAATCAATTAATTATTCGATTAATTAATTACTTAATTAATTAATTAATTAATTACCTAAAGAATTCATCTCCGAGTGGATTCCAGTCAGCTGTGAACGCCATCTTTTAACACAAGGCGTTCTTTTTAACTAGCCACGCCCCTTAATAATATCCGTCTATCATTCTATATATTTTAAATTCATTTCTAACCATAATTCTAACCCTAATCACATCTAGTATACATCCATACAACATATAAGTTTAATTAAAACGTTATATTTATGTTTGAATAATAGATTATTTGATTGACATATATCTTGTATAAGGCGGGGAGAGTTAATAATAGAGACCTTACTACAGATGATTTTTAGGGGTGTGACTGCTGCGTAAAATTGATGATCTTTTTAAATGTCGAAATTTTGAGAATTTTTTTAATTAACCAATTAACATTATTAGAATTATTAAATTTTAATTTGGGGACGTACACAACGTAATATAAAATATTGCTAAATAGAAATATTCGTTCAAAGTTTACTAAAACGTGAGAATTTCTTTCAAATATTGAAATTTTAAAATATCTTTGATCATTTATTACAATGACGTCAGTTAATGACGTTTCGATGTATAGTTTCAATTTTCGACTCAAATTAGAAAGAAAACAATTTAAAATAAATAAAGTGTTATTGATTGAATTTTCAAATTAAACCTAAAATAAGGCACAGTATACTATAAGTTATAGGTGATAAATAATATAGGCCTAGATGGGCTATAATATTGATTATACGGCTAAGTTAATTAACATGAACAGTTGTAAAATAACTGTTCTGCACTGGTGCTCAATTCAAAGATTTATGTTATTTAAATAAATCTAAGGTAATTCTACTCTGTTTTACTCGTAGACTCTATCAGCAAATTTTCTGATAATTAAACCAAGACGAAAGGTTATTCCTGAAAATAAGGATGATGAACAGTCTGCCTGATATCCCTTCAGAACTTCTGGATCATCAAGGTCGGATGACATTTGAAGATGAAACTGTTACTTGTTCTTTAAAACGATGTAATTCCCTCTCAAATATCGATCGTTACGAAAGATACGTTACATTTCTATGTTCGCCCACCGGGGCAAACTTGTCAGGAGAAGAAGCTGTTGAAATACTCAGGGGAACTTTACCTGAATTTTCAAAAATCTGGACAGCACAAATTCCAACATACCCCAGAAATAGCACGAGGATAAAAGGACAGAGTTTGAAGTGTTGCGAGTTTGTTTACAGTCCTTTACCCTATGAAAGAAAAACTGAGGAGAAATACACGAAAATGAGGAATTTTGTGGAAAAAGAAGATATTTCAGATATTGATATGGAACTGGAAGAAATTTCGGATTATAACAATGAAAAATTGCGAAATTCTGAAATTGATGAAACGTATGATGTTTATTATTCAAACAGTGAAAAGAATGGGTTTGAAACGATTGAGGATAAACAAAGTGAAATTGTGAAATGTGGCCATAAAGAAAGAGCTGATATTTCACTTATTCCACCACCATTTCACCATATTTCACGCGTTATTACACCTGTAAAAGCAACTGAAATGAAACAATATACCCCAGTGTTTAATGAGTCAATATGTACAAGTACAGAATTCCTGATAGAATCTAAACCTAGAACAAATAAATGGGATAAATCAGAAATTAGTCTAGGTACTGAAACGGAAATATACCCCAAGAGTGGATCGTTTTTCGATCAGAAACAATGCAATCAACAAATGTTACAAAACGTTTCCAGTCAGACTGATTCTACGCAAATACATTATGAAAACTTGCCTGTCGAAAACTTACAATCAATCGAATCCAACATAGAAAATGAATTTGAAACAAATGTAAATAGTGTTCGACAAATTATAAATTCCATTGAAGGGAAATCAGTACCACAGGGAAAAAATGAGTTGGGAAAAAATGGGAAAAGTGGGAATACACCCCCGGGGAACCACTGGATTACAAACAAAGCGGAAATGCAATCATCCATATATCAGGCTGGAATTATACGAGCTGAGAAAAAATTGGATTTTTTAAACGAAGAGTCAAAACGGAGCAAAATTAATTTTGAATTACTAAAGAAACTAGACGCAATTGAATGTAATAAAGAAAATAGCAAAATAGATTCAACTCTCCGCAAAATAGGTATGGAAAAATGTAATTCCGCTGAAAAGGGTACATTTGAGCAAAACTTTAATATAACTAAAGAAGCAATAATAAAATGCAGGGCCCTATCAGTTGGGGGCGCCACAGCTTTGAATATAAGGAGGAGGAGTAAGCAAGGGTGGAGTGTTGGAAAAATGTAGTCAATAAAAAAAAGAGTTAAATTTAAACAAATTTTTATAACAATTTCTTTAGTATGAGTATGTTATATGTTAGGAATTATACTTGTTTTTGTTTCTTTAATTTAAATATGTATTATATCATTATAATAAGGCTTGGTTGTTAAATACATGCATTTATCTCCTTGTTTACATTTGTAAATACATTCAAATAGAAATAAATATGTTTATTTACAATCGAAATTAAAAACAATAAATAAATAACAATCTGTAATTATTACAGCAACTCAAACAAATCATATAAACTTCTACTTCTGATATATTCAGACAGACAGTTAAACAGACCTTCAGGCAGATGTCGAAACAGACTGACAGAGAGACAGTCAGGCAGACAGATAGAGGAAGGATAAAACTACCCCCCCCTCTGTCTAAATAATCTTGAAATAAATAAGAATTATGATTGTAATTCATTGACTTGTATGAAGCGAGAAAACTCTTCGCACGCTTTTTTCAAATCTCCAAACTTAAACTTATAGCCACTCTCTAAAGTTCTCATAGGCACGACCTTTTGACCTTCTAGAACGGCCCGTGACCTTTCGACCCCGTAAATAAGCTTAAAGATAACGGGGGGGATGGGAAGCACAGCGGGGCGCCACAGGGCCCGCGCAAAGGCCTCAGTGAAGTCTGAATTGGTGCATAATTGCGGGGCAACCGCGTTTAGCACCCCCTGGAAAATTATAAATAAAAATTAGTAATAAAAATACACAAAGAAAGTTTATATGTTGTTTTTATTTGTAACTTTGAATTCATTTATCTTCAAAATGGTTTCAACAGTAGACTAGGAATCAATAGAGTCAGAGTTTGAATCTAACAGACATTTATCAGACCCTTTACTAAGATGTATTAATTTTTTACTTTTAGAAAACTGTGTTTTTGAAGAAGCAATTCAACTTAATTCATTAAATCATTCGGCATAAAACTCTATTTACAAATTATGATTATGTAAGCATAAAAATATGCGATGCAAAATATAAAAACCTATTTTGCAAAATATAAAACTTACGTTAACGGAATCATTTTTCACCGCGTGACTTATAATACCGGCGACGTCGTCAATGTGTATCCATGGAAACCATTGTTTGCCGGACCCTATCCTCCCCCCCAATCCCATAAAAAATGGCAAATAAATCTGATAGATCATCCCCCCCGCACGACCCAGCACCACCCCTGAAATAAAAATTCAATCATCGATATTACTATTATTTTAATAATTAATCGTAAATAATATTATTTCATTAAATCAGTTAGACGTTTAATCAGATATCTTAAGATAATAACTTAATCATAGTTTAATAATAATTTGTCATTATTTTTATTATTATATTAAAAGTTATTATTATTATTATAATTTATTGTCAAACCTGATCTAATTGTAACGTGTCTAACATTTGAAACATTTTTTGGTAATTTAGCGGCCCCCTCCCAATCCCTACATAATTCAGCCAGAAAGTCCCCCCTCCCCCCCTCACTGTCCTCTGTGTAGACCACATTAGGGCTGGGGGAATAGTAGCCTGAAAGTTTAAAAATAAAAAAATTTAAATGAAAAAAAATTAAATTGAAAAAAAGTCAAATTGGTCAATATAATTAAATTAGGGTTAGATTGCAAAATCAAGATTAGGATTAAATTAGTAAAACAAAGATTAGGGTTAGATCTATGGTTATATTATCAAGATAAAGATAGTTAAAGAAATGAACAAACATAAATAAACACTCCTAAACCAATTAATAAATAAGACAACGACACAATGACACAGCGACAAAATGACACAATGACACGACACAATGACACAGCGACACAACTTGCCGACGCCTGAGGCACAGACCCAGACTTTAGGGTTGGGATCAGAGCGCGCTATCGCTTCAACCATCTGTCGCGTTGTGTCGATACGACTTGAACGTAACGAGGATTGAAAGTCTGAATTCCATCTTAAACATAAAATAAACAATTACATACATGTAAAAACTGTACCCAGACAAAACGTCCTCGAATACACTAACCTGACAAAATGCCTCGTCGATTCATTTAATAACCCTAAATCTAACTAATCATAAACTTAATCCTAACCCTAAATCCTAACCCTAAGAATTAACAGTTGGGGTAAATTTGACAAAATAAGTTTCTCGGCTGACATCTAGTGAATGAATTTAAAATAAAATAACAGTTTAATTATTGACATCTGGTGAATGAATTTGAAAGTAAAATAAAGTTTATTTGTCTAGGATTTACCGCTTCATTGGGTTCATTAGGTTCTCTCCGGCCAAATTAATGACAGCAAAGCAATCCTTTGGTAGACCGGTCTGATCCAGTTCTTGCTTTAAGCAAAAATCAATAATCAATTAGTCAGTCAATCAATCAATCAGTCAGTCAATCAATTAGTCAGTCAATCAGATAATCAAAGAAAAAATCAGTATTTAAATAATCAATTGAGTAACTGATCGATTTTTGAACTGATTATTAAATTAATCAATCGATAAAGAAATCAATCAACTAATAAATCAATCAACTATAAAATGAGAAAACAATCCACCAATCAAACAATTAATAAACAAATTCATCTATTAATTTCAACTGCTATTTATAATTTGTAACAATAATAATTCTAGTATTGCAGCAAATTAAATTACTTTCATTTATTCATTTCATTCATCAATACAAATAAGAAAACAAATTGCGGATAGCCAAACACAAACCCATGTGATACAATTAGGGCCAGGATTGCGTGAAACCAGTGTGACTTTATACCCCGACCCCTGTAACATCTGATGGACCCGACGACCAACAAAACCCGTCCCCCCGCCTTAAATAAATAAAAACTTCAATTAAAAGCTATTTTTATAAACAAGGTACTAAACCGAAATTGACCCAAACGACAGATAAAGTAATGAAGCAAACTTATAGGAATAAAAATAACGAACCTATAAGGACTCTCATTTTGATCAATCGTTTCCCTCGTTCCTAATATAAGACTAGTTAGGAATTCTTAATAAATATTTAATTATTCGATAAAATCAAAATAATAGAAAATAAAGTAAAAAAGAGCGATAATATATTTACATGTAAGAACTAAATCAGAGAATTTTTATTTCTTTTAAAATTAAGGGGGGGGGTCATTCGTGTTCGGTACTTCTAACGCACCGTGCGTTCTCAGAAAACTGACAATTCCGAGGTGCGGGATGGGTGCCTACGGATAAAACCTTAAAGCTAAGGAAAAAAGTTGAGTTTTTAACTTATCTTTAAAGTGACGAGTATAATACGACTTCATATTGCATCAATTGTTACATCTTAATAGATCCCCCCCCTTTACGTTTTTCAGACAGCTACTGAGATGGACCGCTACTGAGATGGACAGCTACTGAGAAGGAAAGCTACTGAGATGGACAGCTACTGAGATGGACAGCTACTGAGATGGACAGCTACTGAGAAGGAAAGCTACTGAGATGGACAGCTACTGAGATGGACAGCTACTGAGATGGACAGCTACTGAGATGGACAGCTACTGAGATGAACAGCTTCTACTTTCAAGATGGACAGCTATTTTTGTGAGTTGATTACACTGCTAATGTAACTGACTGCTCAATGCTTGCGAGATATCTGAGGATTTGTTGAGATTTTAATTGAATTTTAGTTCTTTTTCTTTAACACAAAGATATCTTTAGCATCATCAGTTAAATAACGAAATAATCGTTTGTGCTGATGTGACTAAGAAATAAAATCGAATTTATTTGCGTTCAGAATTTGTAGCAACTTATATTGTAATATTTATGCTTCCTTTTTTGATGTATAATTTTGAATAGAAAAGTTCATTGACTTCATTTATAAATGACTTTCATGTACTTGTATTTAATAAATAATTTATTATTTATCATCGAGTTGTTTTTATAGAATAAAACAACATTATTTTCTTCTTATTATTGTTTTTGTGGGTTAGTTAATCAAAGATTATAGGCGTATATTATACAAGATCGTATACAACTGTAAAAAAGTATTCATTTATTTACATTATTGTTTAAAACCAACAACATAACTTCTTGCCAAAAAAGTTACTACTTACTTATAACTTGGTGTGAATAAATGAAATAATAAGCTTATAATTAGAATTAAGGCAGACATTGATTGTAAATAAACAAACATTTTTTGTGTTGTTGTTAAAGTAAAATCTGAATTAACGATATCTAGTACATTTAATTATAAAACTAAATCTATTATATTTAAGTGTACCGAGTTCAAATACTTTTTCATGGAAACCTTTCTCTATAAGATTCGTATTATGAGCCAGTTTTTGTGATTAAAGGAAAGCTTATTGCTGTACATATTTTTTGAAATTTTCTTGTATACAATAAGTTGTATAATTATAGATCATATATCCGTTTGTTTTTGGACTCTATAGTATAACAAGACTTTCACATCTAGTATTTGACCATTTCTATATAAAGTCATTATTATAATATGGCCAACCATTTGGAGTAATAGCGAAATTGTCTTTTGCCCCCCCCCCCCAGCAATTTAATTGATTGCAACCATTGTGTTTCTGATATTTCTTCATATCAGTGGCGTCGCAGGGGTTGGTGTCACCCGGTGCGGTAGCTCATGGTGTCACCCAGTAGCGGCGCCAGTATTTTTTTCTGCTCAGGCTAAAATGAACATAATAGTAATACAAATATCTTGAACCGAAATTGTCCTCCAAAAGCAAAGTGATGACCTTTTTTTGGCTTCTTGCTTCTTTTACGATCGTTAGAAGGAAGTATTCGATTCATTTCGTTCATTCACAGTTCGTTCTGAACAATTTTTTTTTATTTTTTTGTGTAATTCTTATTTAGTTTTTTCGGAGGAAAATTTCGGTCCAAGATTTTTGGTGTCACTCTACGATGGTGTCACCCGGAGCGGCCCGCCCCCCCCCGCACCCCCCTAGTGACGCCCCTGCTTCATATAAAGGTACAAACTAAAATAATATTTAATGCATAAAATTTCAAAATAGGCATATTTTAGATTTATGTAGGCTTACTTTCATTGTTATGTAATTCAAACGTTTTAGCCAATAAATTATAATCCATAAACATAATATTAGATCGTTCACCTTAAGAAACGACAGTCAGTTCAATATCTGTTATAAAACCTAATAAACTTTCAATACTAGGCTATTTATAAATCTAATTTTAATGATGTACGACAAAAACAATCTGTAAGATTATCAGCTGAGCTGATTTTTTACATCGAAGTTTGTTTTCGGCTCGGCTGTTGTTTGCTCTCGGCTGATCTTCTTATGGTTACTTCTATTACTTAACCTTTTTCTTTTCTCTATCTCTCTTTCTCTCTGTTTCTCATATCTCTCTTTCTCATTCTCTCAAATTGTTGTTTTCATTGATAAATCACGTGTAGTCGGAGCCACTTCGAACCGATTGGCTTTTGATCTTCAACAATTGATGATAATAAAAGAGAAACTATAAATAACAATGATTTAATATCTCACGACATACGTCTTCTTCGATTGCAGAAAATTATATCGTCTTTTCTTACGATTGTAATTATTTGAAAGTTTTCATTAAAAAAATCGACAGCTCTGCAAAAAAAGTTGAATTATTTCAAAGAAAGTTGCTTATTTCAACACTACTCATTTTTACAGAATTTAATTACAATTAAAGCGATTAAAATTAGTTTAAAAGATATATTCGATAGTAGATAGTAAAAAATGGGGTCTACTGCTTTAGCCATATCTTCAATGAGTTCATATAAAGCAATATCAAACAGTATCTTCACAAATTTGACAACTGAAAAATCAACAGAATCCAATGCAAATATTCTCATCATTATAAAATCCACCAGTTTCCTATTGTTATCTTTTCGCTTTGTTTGCTTCGCGCTCATTTTCTGCGCGCTCTTTATAAAACGCGCGCAATCAAAAAGCGCTCCTAAACTCACCCCGCCAAAATATCTCCCAATCCCCGGCCCTCGTTGGTCCATCCCCTTCATCGGGTCGCTTACCTTCATCCGTCGACGATGGTTCGATACCCTGGCAGATCTACGCGCCCGCTACGGAGACGTTTTCTTGCTCCGCATCGGGGCCCGGTCCGTCGTGGTCCTCAACGGTTTCGAGACGGTCCATCGAGCCCTGGTGGGGGACGAGGGGCGAGAGTCTAAGCACCGCGCGAGGGTGTTCGCCGGTCGACCAGACCTGCATACTTTTGAGTTAGCATCACGAGGTAAAAGCATGTCGTTTAATGGGTATTCTAATCAGTGGAAACTGCATCGAAGACTGGCTGAGAGAGCGATGAAGACGATGAATGGAAATGAAAAATTCTGGGAGACGATTGTACTGAAAGAGGCGGAGAATCTTCGAGATTGTTTTCTGGAAAAAAGTGTTTCAGAGGGTCGGAAATATAATCCCAAAGCTGATGTGCTAGCGTCAGTGGCTTACGTGAAGTATAAGTTGTGTTACGGGGGAACGGATGAAGATAACGAAAGAAATGTTGTTGATAATGAAAGTAATGTGGCAGAGAACGAAAGAAATATTGCAGAAAACGAAAGAAAATCTGTCGATTTTAAAGAAATGATAGAGAACACTCTAAAACTGATTGACTGTCATTCTCGTGGCAATGCTGTTGATTTTTTTCCCTGGGCAAAAAGATTTCTTTTTCACCAGGAGGAGAATTTGAGGAAGATTTGTGCAGGGATGCTAGAACTGACTGAGAGAAAACACGAGGAGCACATGGACAGCTACCAGGAGGGGAGGGTTCGAGACCTGCAGGACGCGCTGATCCAACACGGGGTGCTTGGGGACTGTGGGATAGAGGATATGGAACAGGTAGATGTTTGAAATTTAGAAATTACTAGAGTAAACTTTACTTTTAAATATTTTATATTATTATCACATTATTCGTTAGTTTAATTGTTTCAAATGAGATTGCATACCAAACTGTATATGATGTTTAAATAATTTAATGAATCTGGCTAAGATCTGGCTTTTTATGGTTTATACTAACATTTAAATCTGAATTTTAAATATATAAAATCAAAATGCATCTAATATTGTAATAGGCCTCTATGTGTTTTTGTTACAACACGAACTCATTCTGAAAAGCACGTTAAATAAATGCATCTGCAAGTTATTATCAGCAAATGTACGCTTATAACAATATTTTCAAAGGCCTATTCAATTTAAGCATCTTTTTATTCTTTATTCGTCTCTTTCTGCACACCTCTAAAATATGCCCCAAAAAGTTAATCTTAGAAACTTGCAGAATTTTTAAGTCACTAAAACTCGAACCTCCAATACCCGTTTTCCGAGCCAATCGCAAAAACAGTGAGCAAGTAAAACCATTTCAAGGAATTTCTTCTCATCCTATATAAAGTTGTTGTTGTTGTTGTTTTGTCTGTCTGTTTGTCTGTCTGTTTGTCGGCCTATAAATCAGTCTTCTTGTTAGCGTCTTTGTTTCGTTATTGTGACACGTAACTTGACGTTTGGCATTGACGCAGCGACGTCTATATTTACTGTTTACGTAACGTAAGCTGTCACGTTGCGCTAATAATATTTACGTCTGCTGCTGCAGCAGCGTCGCATCA
The DNA here is from genome assembly GCA_034700105.1 of Oconnorella tubifera. Taxonomy (NCBI): domain Eukaryota; kingdom Metazoa; phylum Annelida; class Clitellata; order Enchytraeida; family Enchytraeidae; genus Oconnorella; species Oconnorella tubifera. The sequence continues at coordinate 13,910 of JAQIXG010001140.1, read as the reverse complement.
CGTGTATTTTATAATCCCCCCCCCCTCTGTTTAATTTAACAATTTCAACCCAGTTATTCAATTTTAAACACGTAGCTCATATCTTTATCTGTGTTTAAAAGTTTTTATTCTATTTTAAATAATTAAATTCTTGTTGGCTTTTTACTGGTTTATTCATTTTTTTGCGTTTGTTTCAGTTTATATTGGTTTAAACTTAGTGTTTAATTTTCTGTTAATTGTCTGCTTTGTTGTTTATTTGTTTGTCGTTTATTTCTTTCGTTGTTTATTTCTTCCTATATTGTTTAAAATTGTCTGTATAAACAAAATCTCAGTCCTATAGCTAATTATAAAGACTAATTACATTAATTGTATTTAAATTGACTTAAAAACTGAATCTTTCTTTCATATATAACAATAACTTCATCATATATTTATTTCTTTCGTTCATTACTCTTTCTTTTCTTCTCTCATTCAAACAATCAGTTTAACAATAAACACAGACTCATTAAACTATTACTTCACAACAGTTATCAAATCAAATCAATCAAAATCAAATCAATCAAATTAAGTCATCAAATTATAAAAACTGCTCTTATTTTCATTATCTCGATCTCCATTTTGAACTTTCTGATTTCAAAAATTTCAAACTATAGGTTTCATTTCAAAATATCGCTTGTTCCTCAATTTTGAGTATTATTATTCTACGATTTTTGACTCCACTTTGAGCTAAATTTAACATAAATTGAAATGTTATGATTTGTTGAGTTTGTTTTCATTCGATATATTATTGACTTGTGAAATAAGACAGTTGTTAGCAGACAGATTATTGGCAAAGTTATCGTAATTAAATTATTTATAAATATTATACGGGGGGGAGGGGGGTGTATAAATAATTCTAAGTTTTAATTGGTCTATATTCTTTAGGGATTGTTTTTGTCAATAAATTAAAACTCAACAATAAGTCTAGAAGCCAACAATTGTCATTCATATTTCTATCGCGCCTAACAAGTTTTTGAACAATTATGTCAATAAGTCTCATTTATATATTAATAAGCAACAACTTAAGTGAAATTTTTTGCCTGATGCCTAAGTGAATGATAATCATGTCTCTGTTTTTTGTAAGTGTACATATGACACAAAATTTCTGTGTAAACTTTTGTGTCATAGTGAATTTTTAAGTAATAAATACTATTATTATAGATTGAAGATTAGGCCTAGATTTTGTATAATCACAACAGCAGTATTATCTCTTCCTACTATTTAATTCTTATTTAATATCTTTCCTCCAGATAGTCCTAACAGTCCAGGAATACATCGGGGCAGGTCTGGACATAGTCTATGCCTCTCTCATGTGGTGCCTGATCTACCTCATCAAATACCCCCACCTTCAACAAACCATCCGCTCCGAAATCGACTCCATCATCGACTCACAACCTCTCAAAGTCACCGACATTCACAAATTGACCTTCACTGAGGCCTTCGTCCTTGAGGTACTTCGCCATTCGTCTGCCGTGCCTCTGGCTCTACCGCACAGCACAACGGAGGTCACCCGACTGAATGGAATGGAAATACCAAAGGATACCTTCATCATGGTTAACCTTCATTCCGTTAACCATGATTGCATCGCCTGGGTAAACCCTAACGAGTTCAACCCGGAGAGGTTCCTGGGGGTGAACCCGTCGGGGGAGAGGGTCGTACGGAGAGAGAGGTGTCCCCAGTTTGGGTTGGGAAGGAGGCGGTGCTTAGGAGAGGAGTTTGGACGTACGGAACTGGTGGTTTTTGTTGGCGTACTGGTAAAGGGGTGTGTCTTAGAGCCGGGAGTGAGCGGGGCTTGTAGCCTGGAGCCACAAATGGGGATTGTGTTGAAACCCAAAGATTTTAATATCAGTGCGAGACAGAGATAATTAAGTGGAGAGATAATAAGGAGACAGGGATAATAAAAGACAGTGATAATTAAAGATATAATTAAGGGAGAGAGATTATAAAGTAAAAATCAAATTGATTTTTGTTTTACTGTTTATTACGATTAATGTAATTAATTTGGTGATAATAATTGTTATATTTTCGACTGTTATTTTATTAGAGACGATTTTAATTGTCAATAAATGTCATATAGAGTATTCTAAACGTTGTATTTGTGATGTATTCATGTATCGATGACTTCAAAGCCTCATAACCAAACATCTATCGTATTGTATTGATGTATACATATTGTATGTATTGTATTTGAAGCATTGTATGTATGTAATGTATGAATAAAATATGACAAATGAACGAATATTAAACGAATTGTGTTTTTATTCTTTGATTTAACTCTTTGACAGGGGGGGTGGGTGGGGGGGTTACTTAAAATGAAAACATTGTTTAAATGAAAATAAATATTAACAGATGAAAAAATAAACTGTAGTGCATTTTGTAAATGACAAATCATAACATAACCGTCAAGAGATAATTATTAATTAGGCATTGTACTAAAGGGTGCAGCAAGTCACAATAATTATAAAACATATCAAATGAAATAAAATAATTAATCATCTTTAATACTAAAGGGTGCAGCAAGTGAATGAAAACAATACCAAGACCCTGCATAAATGTATAGAAATCATCACAATACTGCATTTATCATCTAACATCAACACAACACAAAATATCCCTGAGATTTGAACTTCAAACTCTGAATCTAAATCCAAGTCACCCCACCACTAAGCAATTAACCAATCTTTAAAAACTTTGTAATTTGAGCAAAAATTCCTGAGAATCGAACTGCCACCCTCCTGGTTCCAAGTGAAGAACTCAAACCACTTTACCATCAAGGCTGGCATCATCTAGTTGATCTTTATATTCCGTAAAAATTCGTTGAAGTCTTAAATTAGACCCAATGAGGGGCAAAACATCTGATAATAGCTTGTGCTTCTCATGGCCCTGAAAACAGACCAAAAAAAGTTTAATAAAAAATTAAATTCATGTCAGTAAGTATATTTTTACTTTGCTCCCCCCCCCACCCCCTCTCCTCTTGTCAAAAAGCTGAGATAAACTTGCTGCAACCTTCAGTAAAAAATCTAATACAACATCAACAAATGCAAATACATCACATTTCTTGAGTCACATCGGCACAAATAAGTATATAATGTGTGTTTCTGTTTGAGAAGACAAATAAGATTTAAATAAATAAATAAATAAATAAAGTTCCTACCAAGATGGTAGGCTGCCACAATTGAAAAGATTTCGTAGACTTTTGTCCACCCAAGTCAGAGCCGAGTAGATCGTCACAAATTGAACGCAATTTCTCTTCTAAAGCTGAGCATAATAAAACAATTCGATACAAAATATCTACTTCTGCTAAACGTCACATCAGCACAAATGAGAGTCTAGTTAGTATTATAAACAGTGTGTGCATCAATCAAGTGATGAGTGAACGCTCGAGTCTTAACACAGCAGAGCAGTCAATTATTTTTATTTGGAAATGACAAGGTGGGGGGGGGGCATTTATTTATTTACTGCCCAAATAAATAATTTTAATTTTCATCAACAAAATAAATCAGTCAATTGCGAGATTTAAACGCTACGACTAAAAAGCGCAAACTACCTTCTTGTACGAGATAACGCACGTAACTGATGAGCCAATAGCGATACTCGTCCGCAGACTTGAGAGCAACGCTGCAAGCTAATTGGTTCTCTAAGTGACTCAGTGTAAATGATTGCTGCATCGATGTGCTGACTTGAGACAACTGCAACGCCTGGCTACTGGATCTAGACAGCAAGTGGTCAATCAATCAGTACATTTATTAATATTAATTATTAATATTAATTACACATCAATAATAAAAGACTTGTAACAGAAAGAGAATAATTCGTTTATACATCACCCCCCCCTCCCTGACCCACCCCAACCTTTGTTTGCTAGCCTGCAACAAAGCCAGTGGGCCGACCGGTTGTCTCATATCACTGGCTTTAAGACAACTAGCAAGACTGGAACAACGAGTTAGCTCATCATTGTTAGCTGAGACTATCATCACCCTGTGATGTTAGCAATAACAAGATTAGAACTTTACATTGATCATCAATCAATCAATCAATCAATCAATCAATTAATCAATCAATCAATCAATCTATCAATCAATCAATCAATTAATCAATCAATCTATCAATCAATCTATCAATTAATTGATCAATCAATCTATCAAACAATTGATCAATCAATCTATCAAACAATTGATCAATTAATTAATTAACTAAACAATTGGTCGATCAGTCATTCAATTGACAAATCAATCAGACAATCATTCAATCAATCATTCAATCATAATGTCAACTACAAGCTAACGAATTAATGATGACAATAACGCTAATGATAACTAGTGATAATGATAACTAGTGATAATGATAACTCAGATGACGATAAAGATAATGATAGATCTATGACGAACGTACCAACATCCCATCTCAGTTTTAAAAGTAAAAGACCTGCCATCATTGAATGACACGACAGGCAGTCCTTGCATAGTCAGAGCGCAATTGACAAGTCGTGTCTGAGGCGCTTTATAATACAGCGTAAAAACAGTATGTAAAAAAAATAAATAAAAAGACAGACAAATAGTAGACCAGAAATGAATAATTAGAAATAAATATTATTCGTTTTGCGTTGTTTAACGTCGTGTTTTTATTATTATAAATACGATATTAAACAACAGAAATAAATGAATATACTAACAAACAATATATAGATAAGATAGCGAATATGAAATTAGATTGAGATATGCATTTATACGTAGGTTTAATGCTTAACGTCACATCAGCGCAAAAAAGTAACTTTTTATTTAACTATAATAGATTTAAAAGACTAAAACTTTATTTGATAATAGAAAGACTGACTTGCGAATAAATGTGAAATTGATTCGTTTCTAATCAAGCAACTGCTCTTCTCTATGTTCCTGAAACAACGCAACAAAACGGGGGGCGTACAAATATTTAGGGGGGTGTGGGTGGCAGCCCCATAAAGTTTCTACCTTTTTTTCTAAAGAATACGAAATATATAGATAAGTAAAAAAGCCAAGCGTAAAAAAGCTAGTCTAATTACCAGACATAAACAAGTGCCTTGGTAGTGACAACCATCAGATACGGTCCGCTGCACTTGAGCTGACTGACAGCCCCATCAAGCATGACTGCCGGGCTGTGTCGCAGCCCATTGCACGTAGAGTAGACGTGTAGGCTTCTGTCTTCACAGACCACACAGGCCACCAGGCTGCAAGAGATCAACCAATCAAATCGTAGCAGAGAATATAATGTAAATAAAAGCTAAGCGGCTTATTTAACTTAAAAGCATACGGCTTATCGGAGGTAAAGCAAAACGGCTTATTTAAAATAAGCATTGTTGCTTATTTAAACTAAAAGCATAAAGCTGCTTATTACACTAAAAACAAAAAGCTACTTATTAAACTTAAAGCAAATCTGCTTATTTAAAGAGTCAACTAAAAGCCGTTCTATTCCCACCTATTCCCGGTGGCTGCGGAAATCCTAGAAGTCAGGAAAGTTTCCCAAACAATCCTTCCCTCCCTGCTACATCTCAGTCGGTTCAGAATTAGTCGGGCCCCCCCTAACCCTCCCACCCCCCCTCCCCCTAAATCATTCTCTATTTCTAAAAGCAGCGGGGGGGAAGATGATGACGATGTACTGTTTGATGATGATGATATCTGAAAGAGAGATGGATGGAGAGAATTATTCATCCATCCATTCATCCATCCATTAATATCTATTCATTCATCCATTTCCTCCATCCATCCATCCATCCATCCATATATATATATATAATTCTAATTTATAATTCACCACTAAACCAACAAATAAAGACAAAAAAAAAATACAAGCAAATAAACGTCACAGACATGCCCCCCCTCCCTTGCCTGTATAGTGAGAGGTTTATCTATACTCCGCGCATGCAGTACAGGTGCATCAGCCAATGAGACAACAGCTTGCTCGCGCGTTCCCTTATTACCGCTCTACAAACACCGACGTCATTTGTTCAGAGTATAAAACATTACAAATTAAACATATCATTACATCTAATAAATTTACAATAAACTTAGATTTTTGATTATAATTCTTATAGCAAGCTTCAAATAATTACTGAAACAAATTACCACCCATCACCCTCACCCCCACCCATCACCCTCACCCCTCCTAAATAAAAAACTCACACTGCACTGTGCAATATTTTTATTTAATTGCGTCGCGTTATGTCTATCTTCACCGACTTGCCCCCCAGTTTGAAACTTTTCCCCCGCTCCCTCGGGGAGATGATGGGGGGTGGAGTCGGGGGCCCTGTCTTTACGTGGGCGCCCCCTGCGGTCTTTCTTTTTGGCGGCGGGGTAGCACAAGGGGGCGCTGCTGGGGGCGGTGGATGCTTTCAGTCTGTCACCCGCCCCCCCCTCTAATATAGATGACCTGTCATTCAATAAAAAATTAAAATTATTTGTTATTACGTTAAAAATAAAAAAATCAATTTTATTTTTCCCCCCCAACCCCATATTGTATGTAAGTATGTATGTATGTATGTATGTGTGTATGTAAGTACGTACGTATGTACATATGTAAGGACGTATGTATGTATGTATGTAAGTGTATACATACCTAGCAGACTGAAATGTAGCGACTACTGTACTACACGTAGGTTGTAGCTGTCTGTCCGGTGTATTAATCTGTCGCACACAAATAACACTACCTAAAATATCTCTTAAACATGAATATTACCCCCCCTCTCTTCCTCTCTCTCCCTTCACCCCCCTGGCCTATATAAAATAATTACAAGCTTAAAATGAAAAACTGAACCTAACCCTAATCCTAAATTAGACCCTATTTGATAAACCATAACCCTAACCATAACGCAATAAACTCACATTCTGATTGCTTCTATCGTCGTAAACGTTCCTACTCTCTCCGACCCTAGCGACCTTCACCCCGCCACTCTCAAGGCCATCGTGCATTGACCTTGAGTTGTCTTTGACCCTGAATGACATTGAACTGACGGGGGAAGTGATTTCATCAAGTTTTTCAACAATGATTGAACTCATTTCCTTGGTTGAAGTGAAGACTGGTTGAGATGTGAGACCAGTCGTGTATGGTAGGGGTACATCACTACAAATATCATCACTCTACATCACACTCTACATCACACTCTACATCACACTCTTTACATCACAATATACATCCATCACTTCATCACTCCATCAAACTCAACTCACTTTGTCCAGGTTAGAGAGTGACATGGGGACAGGGTATCGTCCCCATCCCCATCCCGCATTTGTTAGTTTATCCCCATCCCCACCCCATCCCCGCAGACTCTCTCCCCATCCCCACCCCATCCCCGCAGACTCTCTCCCCGTCTCCACCCAATCCCCGCAGACATTCTACCCGTCCCCACCCCATCCCCGCAAAATATATGTAAATTTATATTACCAAATTTTAAACAAACTAAAAAACCTAAGGAAGACTATAACTACAAGAAATGTTTGATGTAGAACGGTTTACAATATGCAATAGCATATAAATGAGCCTGTTGACTCATTCAATTGCATGCTGCTATGTCATTCATTTGAATCATTTCTACTTCTGTGACTTAAAATCAAGAGCTATTATCTATAGTCCCCATTACCGCGATATTACTACTACCTCTTACCCTATTACCGCGGTATTACCGCTACCCCTGACCCCATTACCGCGGTAATACCGTGAGGAGTACTCCCCATTACCGCGGTATACTGCGGTAATACCGTGGTAACCGTCACCATGTCACTCTCTAGTCCAGGTGTTTCATTAGCATAGTGCTGTGTGTGCACACTTTCTAATATGTTAAACATTCTTATTCACATATCTTAACTGTTATCAAATGAATTAGATGACTACTATCACTACTATTATTGAGGCGCTATATCACTATTACTAAAAATACTACTATTATAGAGGCGCTATAATATCAGACCCCACGTCCGGCTGAGCAGTAAGAAATATTGGAGTGATGCGTCGACGACCATCTTTAGTTCTTGTCTCTATCTGTCTGTCATGGGGGGGCTGAAATAAATAGCATGGGGGGCGTAATAAAAAATTACTGTATAAAAAATAAAGGGGAGGGACAAGAATACAAAATAATATGTAACCAAATTGTTAGTTAAAACAAAATGAATATTTATCAGTTTCATTTGCCTCTCTCTTTGTCTGTCTGTCTCTATGCTTGTCTGTCTGCCTTCCTATCTCTTTAAAAAACTTTAACACATTTTTATCTCAAAGTAAAATGTCTCATCCTTATAGCATTGTGCTGTGTGACGTTTATAAATAAACAGAAAGCAAGTAAACCCACCATAGACATAGAGTTCCCACAGGGGGGTGGGGGGGCCACTTGCAGCGTGGGAGGGGGCCTGGATCTGGGGGAGAGACCCCCAGATAAATTATCTCCCGTCTGACCCCCATCAAAACTTTGCTTGTCTGTCTGTTTGTCCGTCTCTTTGTCTAGCGGCGTATCTGTCTGTTTGTAATTCTGATTGTCTGCCTGATTGTCTGCCTGTTTGTCTGTCTGTTTATCAGCGTGTGTATCTGCCTGTTTATCACTCAGTTTATCTTCCTGTTTGTCTGGCTGTTTGTCTGTTTGCTTGTTTGTCTGTTTATCTGCCAGTTTGTCTGTTTGTTTGTCCTGTCGTTTCTGTTGTTGCATTGATAGAATGACTGGTGATTCAATGATTTGATTTGGATTATCCAATCCTGAACTTAGAATACTTTTTCCATATAATCTTTTCAGTTCAATTATCTGTAACAAGAAAATATATATATTGACCCCTATAATGTCCCATATAATAGTTAGATAAGTAGATAGATAGACAGACAGACACATAGACAGACACATAGACAGACAGACAGACAGACAGACAGATAGATAAATGGTGACGTACCTTTTCATCGTCGTTCATAGCGCGCCCTAACTCATCAGACGTAAAACAAAAGTAAGCGATGCTACCGTCCCACGAACAACAGAGCAACTCTGTGCCTAAGTGACTCCTTAGAACAAACAACATTCATCCATTCATCCATCCATCCATTCATTTATTCATCCATTCATTCATTTATTCATTCATCCATTCATTCATTCATTCATTCATCCATCCATCCATCCATCCATCCATCCATCCATTCAGTCATCTCTCCATGTATTCATTCATTCATTTATCTAAATATTCATTCATTCATCCATCCATTCATTCATCAATCTGTCCACACATCCGTACATCCATCCATCCATCTAAAACTCTCCAATACAAAGAATTAAAAAACTAAACCATTTATCGTATATTATAATAAATAAATAAATAAACAAATAAATAAAACTATACCAAGAAATATCGAGTATAGAATCAGAGAAGAGATCATGCATCACAACCACCGGCCTCTTTAACGCTGTCAACTGAAACATTACAACTAATTACAATCGGTTCATTTGTTTATACTTACTAATTTATTAACAACTAACAACATAACAGCTAACAATATAACGTCAATAACATTTACAGTTAATTTATTATCAAGCTAACAACATAATATAACAGTAAATAAATTAATAACACGAGTTAATTTATTAAAACTTTGCTAAGTTATAGCTTATTAATTTTCCTGCATTAACTCAAAAATCTACGCGCGTATTTATAGCGTTAAAAATTCAAGCGTTTTTGCTGCACCCTTTAGTAACATAGCGTCTCTCAAAAGTTATACGAACGTTCGGCTATTTTCAATAAAAGAGAAAATAAAAATAAAAGAAAAATAAATCAGAAGTTTTCTACCCAAATGGATAGAGAGCGATCCCGGCTGCCAATAGCGCAACACGTGTACTGCTGAACCTTTAAATCAACCAATCAGAAAGCAGTTACGACGGCGTCTTTGCGATTTTTAACCAAATTCATTTAATATGGTGAAAAAAAATCTCATTTAAAATATGATGATGAAGATGATGAGTATGATAATAATGATGATGATTATGATGATGATAATTATGATTATGATGATGATAATGATGATGATGATGATGATAAGAGTTGAATTAAATGAACCTTGTCGCTGTGTTTCTTTAATTTCTTTGCAAGCAGTCGTGAATTAAATCTCTGAATAAAACATAAAAAAACTAATAAAAATAGTCGATTAAAATCATTTTAACTTAATATCACAGATCTCTATATAGAACTGGATAACTTCACATATATAAGAGAGTACAAGGAATATAATAAAACAAGTTTAATAACGAAATTGAAACTACATCGAACACTTTTGGAAAAATAAATTTTATGTTCTGCACAGTGTTTCTTTAATTATCGGTCATAAAAAATAGCGATTGTTTACAAATAAAAAATAAAAATCAACTAAATTCTCTGAAAATAACTGCAAACTACGTCTGATCCGTCTCAATATCACTAATCATGACTCTAGTTACAATCTAAACTCAAATTCTAACCCTAAACCATCTTTAAACCTAACTCGGTGAGGTGTGAAACCGCATGGGAGCCGGGTTGGATTTAGGATTCGTGTACTATTGATCTTTAACTTTAAACTACGGTTATATTTGTACTTTAATTTATCTTTTTGATTTAATCCTACAGTATTTTGCTTTTGTATATGGTTCATAGATTTTCTCATCGTACTTCTGAATGATTGCGTCAGTGAATTTTTAACATGCATCGTGGAAAACTTCACACGTTCACTCAAGTCAGTTGTCTGCAGCGAGCACTTTGAAGAATCGTTCTTTGATCGAACTTGTCAGACAATTCGTTTTAAAGAGCATGCAATTTAGACAATTTTCAACCTTCAGTCCTCAGTCCTCGTGAACTTGAAAAGGTCAAGAAAATAATTAAATACTTTGAGCGAAAAGTAAAACGATTAAGAAACAAGATTTTATCTTTATCGGATGTGGTAGACCGTCTTCAAGATCAAAATCTGATTTCAGGAAACTGCGACATTGTATCACGATTTACGAGTCATATTTATTTATAATATCGACTTCGATGATTTATATTATTTTTTTTTATTTCAATCACTTTGTTACAGTTCTTGTATTAAATTAAAGAGTATTGTTATTTAAAAGTATAAAATTTAACTTAATAATTAGTTTCATGTGTTTATGGAATGGCCTATGCTCGCAATTTTTTTTAATTAATTTGTATTATATTATTTAATTGATTTAAGTATTTCGCAATTTTTCAAATGTTAATTTTGAACTGTTTTGAAAGATAACTGAAAGGAAACTGTTGTTAAAATAACAAAATCACTTAACAATACATCCACGCACTCTTGTTATTTTATAACATTTAAAAAATAATAGCTTTGTCTCTATTTTAAATAATAATTTTTATTTTCTGGTCACGATTTCGTGATTTGATTTGTATTAAGCATATTGAAGGAAGCAAAATTGCGTAATATATATTGTGTTATAATTTATTATAGTAGTACTTTAAAGATTCTATAAATTAATCATCTATATTTTTCTTGAAATCATATAAAAAATGATTCTAATAAACAGTTTGGGATGGAACTGTGGCTAATCCAGAATGTTAATCAAAGGAACCTTATATTTCCGGTTTAAAAAGGTTTATTTTTAATCATCAACGAAGTAGTTATTATTAGATAGACCTACCATGGGCTAGCAGATAAAATTTCATATTGACCCATATTAGTTGAATTTTAGAGGAATAACTTATGATCATTATTTACAAAATATCAATGTTTCAATCCTTAATATTTTATTTCTGATTTCAAAGTTCTCTGTTCAATAGTAGGTAAGAATTCACAGCCAACCCTTCCCCTTTCCACCCCCCCCCCCCAAAAAAAGGTCCTTAAAATGAAGCCTAGATTAATAAACATGCGTTCAATAAGATTGGCTATGTCAAAAACATGGTTTAGTAAGATTTTCATGCCTAAAATGCTTTCATTTATGTATTGTTATTTTACTATATATTAACATATATAGGAACAATAAAAATGAGACATTTTTAGTGAAGAAATAAATAATTAATTTTATAATATATGGCTTAAGCAGTATGTTATCTACGTCATCAATGTAAACAATATGAGTGGTAAGATGGCGCCTGCTAGGCCCACTTTCTTGCGCGTTTATAATAAGCTATTAGCTATCCAGTCATTATATATAGAGATCAGTGTTTAATATCAGCACAAAATTTATTAATGAAATAGTAGTTGACAGAGACAAACAGACAGATAGATAAAATGGATATAGCTAGACAGAATGAAACAGACAGACATATAAACAGACAAGCAAACAGACAGACAGATTTAGACCTACAATTATAAAATAAAGTTAGAAAGACAAAGTTTAAACAAAGTTTTACCGCTACAGTGATAGCTTTGCGATGGCCCACAAAGTCCATGCCACACTTCCAGCCGGCCCGTTCTATGATCTGAGCCGTTGGGCCGCTGTTATTCATAGCGTGGGCCGTTACTATATACTGGCCATCAGGGGACCAGTTCAGACGCAGCACATGGGTGGTGCCCCCACACTGAAAGAGGTGATAAAAACGATCCATTAGACCAAAGATTGGTGATCAATAATAGGGCTAGGATTCAGGTTAGGATTTAAGTTAGGGTTAAGATTATGGTTAAGATTAGGGTTAAGATGAGGGTAAGTTTAGGGTTCGTTAGACTTAGGGTTAAGTTTAGAGTTGGTTAGGGTTAGGGTTAATAAAAAAACTGCTCTGACCTGTTGAAAAGGCTGACTGATGGTGGTCTCTAGTTTCCAATCAAAAGTCCTCCACACACGCACCGTCTTGTCGTCTGATTGGCTGGCCAGATACTTGCCTATAGGGTCCCATGTGACACCCTTAACCAATCCCGTGTGACCTCTCAGTATAGCAAGCTGTTCTGTTGAGTGATCGTAATAAAGTGATGAGTGACTGCTGATGAGTGATGGTTTTAAGTGATGAAAAATGATGAAGTGATGAAAAATTGATGATAAATGGATGAAGAGTGATGAAAAGTGGTAATAAGGTGATGAAGTGATGACAAATGGACGAAGAGTGATGAAAAGTGAAGTGATGATAATAAAAGCAAAACTAAGAGAGATGACAATAAACTATAAAAGCGCCACTAATGTTCAACCAAACCTGGAAACTTGGCGGCGTTCCAAACAATGACTGTGTTATCCACACTAGACGTAGCCAGCCAGACATTGTCCTCAGACCACGCAAGGTCAAGGACATCTAGACAAACAACAAAGTCAAGGTCATCTATTCATAGAAACAATATCGTATTTGAAAAAAATGAAACAAATTCGAACGAAACTACGATGATAATAATTATTAAGATGATAATGATAATAAGAAACAAAATGTCTGCCACTGACCTCCGCTGTGACCTCTCAAAGTGTTGGCAATGCGCCAAGACTCTCCACCCCCCACTGACTTACCAATCCCCCCCACACCAGTCGGTCTAGAAAATAAAAACAAAAATATAAATATTAGATATTCTAAAAACTCTAATCTTCAATTTTATGAGCATTCTTACAGTTTAACTCGCAATTAAGTTATAAGTTAACTGACTAACCGACTAGTCATCCAGATCATAACTAATCTATCGTCACCCCCCGATGCTAAACAACGACCATCACGCGACCATCTCACGCAGTTCACGCAAGCTAAATAAGTAAATAAATAAATCAATAAATAAATAAATAAAAGACAACAACAACAACTCGTAACAACTTTCAAATAAAGCTTTTTATTAGATGACTCTAATTAGTTGAGGTTTTAAAATAAAAAGTTAGAAAGTTTTGTATACCTAGATGATTGTCCATTTGACAGAGAAGTTTGGGGACGTTCTCATCAAATTCTAATTTTTCACTCCGCACGGGCCCCATGTTCCATATAGCGACCTTTCCAGAGCTCTCTCCTACA
>JAQIXG010001139.1:0-24157 GCA_034700105.1 Oconnorella tubifera | reverse complement strand
TATCAAAGGACTAGAAGGTAGTAGATTTATAAGCAATCACAATATTTGGATAAGAATCCAAACATTATGATTGATAACTTGCACTTAATTTATTGATAAATCAATATAATAGCGTAAACTTATCAATAAATAAGTTGACACTTTTTTCATCTTTCCAATTTAGATTTAAAGAATCCACCAAAGTGGACAAACAATAAGAACAAATTATGTATTTTTGTACCTTTTGATTTGAATCGCAATTATTTCAATGGATTTTGTTGCAATTTATTCTAATAAAAAATTTCCAGTATTTATATAATTATAATATAAATCTAATAAGTTTAATATGTATGATTGTAATATTTTATTTTAGTGACTAATTGTCCTGCGCTCTCAAATCCAATAAATGGAGCTCTTTCAACTAATCTTGCTGCATATGGTACAGTCGTGGAGGTTCGTTGTAATTACGGATATATCTTCAATCAGAGTGAAAAAACTGTCGAATTACTTGAGTGCATTGAAAGTGCAAGTTTTTATGATGATGATCTTCCTTCAGATGTCGCCTTCCCTAATACACCAATTTGGAATAACAGTGCAACACTGGTTTGTAGAGGTTAGCAAGGCTGTAAACATTTTATTAAAAAATATTATGAATTAATTAACAACAAAATGAAGGTATTGGACGTCGAATAAATTTCACGCATTTCATGTGTTCAGTTTGCTTTAGTTTTTAAAATATTGACTTGTTATCATATCTTTTATTTACTGCATAGCTGTATTCTGTGATCTACCTCCCGTTCCTCCATCAGCCAGACAACTGTTACCACAGAACTACTCGGCCTTTGATCAGTTTTTCTACGGAAGCGTCGTGTCCTACTCTTGTTTCAATGGATTGCGCTTTGAAGACGGACACTCAGAAAAGTTGATATCCTGCGTGGGACGCGGGGAGTGGAATGAAACTGGATTCAGATGCGATTGTAGGATGATAATTAATAATTTATTAAAATAAGGAAACTGCAACAATGACATTAATTTTACGGTTTATAAAATAACCTAATACAAACATTGATAATATTACAAATTAATTTCAATTTACTTGACAAAAATCTTCCAAACTGCTGTATATTTTATAAAATTTGAAGTTTTTTTGGTAAAATCTTTATTTGTTTTGTTCTTCAGCAAATCGATGTGCTCCTGTACCGGAAGTAGTGAATGCAATACCCGATGGTTGGTTGGCGTTTAAATCAATTCAGATTAACTATACATGCATTGATGGCTACCAGTTTGTTAATGGATCTAGTTTATCAGTCCAATGCAATGGAGCTTTTTGGTCAGAATTACCTAAATGCGAATGTAAGCTATATAAGATTAACAATTATTGATCTTCATTAATAATTACTAAATTTACAACATAATTTGTACAATTTTGGATAAAATCATTATGTAATTGGCATTATGTAATGTTATCAAGAAAGTTAATATATAATTCAGTAAATAATCTAATGATCATATATTATTTATGTAGATTATTTAATAAAAATATATAATGTAGATGTTACTAATTCAACATTTAACATTAGCTACATCTAAAATTTTTAAATTAAATAAAGTCATTGATAACATTTAAGTATTTTAGCTTTACAGCTATTCTTTTCTTTAACTTTAGTAAGAAAATGTCCCGAGATAAGCATAAGTCATGCGAATTGGACTTCAAGTGAAGCTGTGGTTGGCAGTTCAGTTCTGATTCAGTGCGATCCTGGTTATAACATTGATGGCAGAACCGAACTGAATATAACTTGCTCTTTAAATGGAAATTGGTCTAAACATATTACTTCATGTACACGTAGGTTTTGTTGCTTTTCTAAGTTAACGGATATTTTTAATTTGAATATAAATAAAAATGTTTTATTTCTGGAAATGCATCATTTTCTTAACAAGGCACCATTTATTTTAGTTGTGTATTAGACTAAATTGTTCAATGAATTCATTGGTCAACGTTTTGGTGATCAATTAATTCGCAAGCTGTTAATATAGTTCAAGTTTTCATATCTAAAAACATATATCCTGTAAATATATACTTAAATTTCAGGTAATATCTAATTAAAAATGCTATTTCATAATTAATTCTATTTCGTTTATTGAATAGTGATTGTGTTTTAAGCTGTTAATTGTGGAGACGTGCCAAATCAAATAGGAGTCACAAATGTCTCTTCGTCAAATTCTACAACTTTTGGAGCAATCATTACATTTACGTGTCCTGAAAATTTGGATTTTTCCACAGAGATCACATCAAAAACAACAACATGTTATGCAAACGGAAATTGGTCACCAGACCTTCAATGTGCCTGTAAAGGTATATTCATATTCAAATAATCATTTAAGTGATATTATATTCAGTTTAATGCATTATGCAAATATTTAGCACCTCATATAAAAAAATAATCAGTTACTTATCCGATAAAGTTTAAAAAATATTCAATTTAGTTTCAATTAAAAAAGACTCTGATTACATCGAATGAAAATAGAAAAACGTGAAGACAATATATTTTATGACATTAAAATATGATATTATATTACTAATGGTATCATAAATTTTATTTCAGTAATTAGTTGTCCTCCGCTGGTAATGTATATAACAAATACAATGGATCTGACCGTAGGAACACACGTTCAGGCATCCTGCTATCCTGACTATACATTCCCAGATAAGCGTCAATTTGTCACTTCTGTTTGCAGCAATAGCAGTAAATGGATACCTCCAATACCGCAATGCATATGTAAGCTCATTCATTTATATGTCAGTAAATATTTTTTAAGTAATACAAAATATGCCTCTTGGAGTAATCTTTAGCTTTAAACAGTTTCAATTCTGTGTTTGGTTAATAGGCTATTCAGTGCTCTTCTTGTGACTTACGTAAGATAAATTGTAGAAACAGGACAGAATTTTTTTTAAAGATAATGTAATATTGAAATATATTTTGTCAAATTATATTCTTAGAGAATGATAAGTTAAATAAATTTAATATTAACTTAATCTACCACATAACAGAACAAATATTTTATCTCAATTAAAATTCTGGCCATCACTGATTTTATATTTTCTTCAGGCAACAGAACAACAAAGATGATTCAACTGCAAGAAGTTAACAATCCAAGATATCAATGGGTTGTTATAATATGTTTATCATTTATCATCGCCGCAGGCATTTTGGTCCTCATTGTTGATTTTCCAGCAATCCTTAGATCATTAATGTTTCTGAAGACAAGTCTCAAATCCTTATGCAAAAAACAAAGAAGAAAGCATAAATTAAGAAGTAGATCTTCCCAAAATACTCTTTAATTACAGCAAACTTAATCATAATATTTACATTATGTTTTTATACCTTAACGATATATTATTAATGGTTTGCTGGTGATATCGCGATAGTGTCAAAGTTTTAAAACAGTTTATTTAATGTTCCAAATAATTATGTTAAATTATTTACAGCTACTGGCATGATTTGTTTTCTGACCATAAACAAATATCAACGCTCTAGTATTCTAACTCTCTGAATTAATATTCTTTATCTCTCGTCATTACTTTTAATGCTGCGAAAGGAATTTCAGCTACTTATTAAAAGCATAATTAAGATTTTATAACTTATGCAATTTTAAAAGCGAAATTATTTTTTACGAAATTATTTTACTACTAACGAAAGATCGTTCGACTTCTCTGAATAGATATCGAAACCGATTGTATCGCGCGCTTTGAAATAGAAATTCTGCATCTAGTAACCCGCAGTGAATGATATCGAAATGAAAAAAATTCATTAAAAGTAAGTATTGTTTTATAATAAAGAGCTATTGTTCATTAAAAGAAAGTATTTGTTTTTCTGAACAATAGTCTTAGCGCTTCCATGCAAAAGACTTATAAGCATTGGGTTACTTATGGCGGGGGGGGTGACGGGCAAGTTGCTTAGAACATCACTTGCTAGGAGGGGTCGGTAAATTTCTATTTATAAAAATCGTATCCAAAATACAGATTGTTAGTAATTCATAGATCGTGTAGGCTTAAATGAAAAAAAGTCTCTTTAATTTTAGAATTGTATTTTTTTGAGGCACCAAATTAATGTAATAGCCCAGGAATCCGCATACTCTCTGCGCTCCACTAAATTAATGTAAGCATTCTGTTGATGTTTACAAATAATGTTATTCCAAAAAAATATTCGATGCAATTTACTTGAAGATTCGAGGAGATTTGAGAAAAATAACAAAAATTGATTTTTAAATGAAATCTGTGTAGTCTTACGTAAAATATTTTAATGAATAGAGCCATAAATAAGCGTTATCCCGTAATGCTTGCATTTTTGCTTAAACAAAACATGAGTATAGTTTTTTTCATGAATATTGTTCAGGGTTAGAAAAAGTGTGAGATCACAACAATATTGATTATTTGATCCTAAACTCAGTTCGTCAAATATTTTCTATTGTTTCAGTCTTTTTTAATACATTATCTCGGCTGACCCTTAAACAAAACTAAAGCAGAATCCAGTTGATTATTCGATGATCTAAATTTAAAGAACAACGCGCACACTTAATGCTTAGCGAGCACAAAGGATCCGTTAAAAACGCCATTATAAATCATCGATAATAATAGACGCACCATCTTTCGCTCGATTTTTTAAAGCATGTTAATTATATAGGTTCTACATGACAATAGATGATTCCTTTAAAAAAGTCAGAGAATAAAGAAGCTTCAGAAAAAATGTTTTGCTTATGTCAATAGCATGTGTTTTTACGTTAATGAATTTATAAAAGAAAATATTGGTTAAATAAAACAAGAGCGCTAGAATTCGTTGAGAAAATGTGAGATTGCGTTGATACATTTATGCAATATAAGAATATATACATAGGAAATTAGAAGGGAATCAGAAGAGGTATGTGCTCTTCCCCATTGAAGCTGTATATGGATAAAAAAGTGAGGGGCTTAAACCCTCCTCTAATACTTGTTTTAAAATCTTCCGATTTTGTTGAAATGCATGCACAGAAATTGCATTAAAGATTAGGCTTGTTTGGATAAAAGTGTATTTTATCGCATTCATAACATTCTTTCCTACAACTTTCCTCACGGTATGCCTGTGACACGGACATACAATGAGTCCCGGTCAAAAGTATTAATAAACTCTGGTTTAACTTAAGTTATTCTAAAATTCATGTATTCGTTCACATAAAGATAAGTCTCTGGATAATCGAAGGCAAAACCAAAAATTGTCACATCTGAAAAATCTATTCTGTTTGTGTTAGTTATTCAAGTACCAATTTACATCATTTGCTTTATAGTTAAAGAACCGGATCCCAATAGAATATCAATAATCGCCAGTGAATTTAAGTCATCATTATAGAATATCTATCATCACTATTGTATCTTTATCATCGCTATTGAATATCTATTGCAGAGCCTATTTTAAGATCAAATTCCAGGACCACAAAAGCTTAAAGATACGCGTATGCCGTGGTTAAAGTGTAAGCGTAGAAGTGCTGATAGGCAGTCGCACACCTTGGATCGATTCTTCTTTCAAAAAAATCTTGAAAAAGTTAATGACCTTTTTTTAGTCATTTTCATCTATGTTAGTATTTCAACAATGGTCGTAACATAAATCGTCGCGTACACGGTGCTGTACACAGTGTCACACACTGTTCGGTCCGTCCACCACACTCAAAAATTAGCATCACATCTTCCTATTTCCAGGACCACATCTACATTTCCAGGACCACAAAGTGCGGTCTAAACCACAATAAAATAGGCTCTGAATTACATTGTCACTATGGAATATCTTAGAAATATAGCATAAACAAGTGATGCAAACTTTAGTTGTGATGGAGATTGTTGATCACGGATATTATCCGATGTTTTATGTATTGATCATAAAAAGAGGTCTCAAGACAACAGCTACGTTATTTGTTGCAACAATGGCAACAATGGCAACGACAATGTTGCAACATCTAATACCATGGTACATAGGCTCGATAACGAAGGAATATATTTAAATAACGAGCATTTACTCGAACACAAATCAAACTAAGCATGTGAGATGTTATATATAATTATATGCAATGATAATTTGTTGCATTCACCATTGCTAAACTATTCAAAGTTAAATACAAAAAATAAACATATTAATCCATTCATTATAGATTATACAGTATATATGTCGACGAGTTGTTTATTTGTAAAGTAAGATATCGACTATTACTACGACTTTGACGATGAAAATAAATTATGATAAGAGTATTGTCTATAAGAGACAAATTTACTGAAATATTAAAAAAAGAAGTTAAAGCAGTTCTTCAGCATTACAAAAACTGTTAATTTGTCGAGAAATATTAAATTTTGTTCAATTAAATTTTTTTTTAAATTTCTTTTACAAAATCTGGTTTCTTGCAGAATAAAAAAAAGCGCTAGCGGAATGATATTGTCAGCTATCGTTATAATGACATCTCAATATAA
Organism: Oconnorella tubifera; assembly: GCA_034700105.1. NCBI lineage: Eukaryota > Metazoa > Annelida > Clitellata > Enchytraeida > Enchytraeidae > Oconnorella > Oconnorella tubifera. Next base: position 17,691 of record JAQIXG010001139.1, on the reverse strand, counting down.
CTCAACAATTTTTATCATTTTAATTGAAACGCGCAACACGCAAACTAGTGCTTGTTAGTTTAAATTCAAATATTCATCCAATTAAGTATATTTTTGCGAGGCGCCAGTCAATACAAATTCAATTAAGACCAAAAATGAATTTCTGTGAACTGCTGTTTCAGAGTTTCACGTCAAGATGTGCAATATTGATAGGTAAGTTTAATTTTTGTTGTTGTTTTTTGCATTAAACTGAAGATTTTGTTATCAGTTTATACGAAAATATGTAAATTAATATGGTGTAGTAACTTTGAATTGAATGTTAAATACAATCGTCACTCTTCTGAAAAACAGCAGCTGTACTAAACGTTAATAAGTTATTTAGCCATCAAACTGTAAGTGTAAAAAGGTTAAATTGTTAATTGGTTGTAGATCAATATAAATTATTTTTTTGCAATTTTCTTAATTTACTAAAGAGATTATATATTAACATTTTGTATATTCTACTTTATTATATAATACTGTAGATGTATTTGAATATAACAAAATTTGAAAAAAGTACTTGTCAATTAAGGAATAAAGAAGAGTGGGCGAAATTTTACACTAGTTACACTAAAATGACATTAAGAACTTGAAAGAATTTATGTTTGGTTCTTTTTAGAGGTTTTACAAGACTTTTCAAAATATTTGTCACTGTCTTCCAAAAGTTATCCTATGAAACAAATACATTTTAACAGAATACTAAAACCTCCAAGGCAATATCTATCAAGGCAGTAAAAAACTGCCTTTTTATCTGCTGTTTTATATTATTTGGAAAAGACAATATAGTATAAGCTATTAAAATATTGCGAAGTAAGCCACTGCTGCTGAATTAACACACAGTCGTTGTCATAATAAGTTGAGCTGATCGATTTCGTGTAGCGTAGATGAATAAATTAAATCATGAAAATTTAATATGAATAGGCTTACATAAATGTGAGATGAACATTTTAAACTTATTTTATATTTTTTCAGGACTGTGGTTAATGACAGCGCAGCGCGTGAAATCAGGTTTGTGATAATGTTATCTATTTTAAGTAAAAATATTATAATATTTATTAGCTAAAATAGTAATAGACATTTTAATTGTTTATTGTAGATCAATCGTACACTGTTTCTGGTACATCATACACTGATACTGGTGTTGATCTGAGTACGAAACGGTGCATAATTTTTCAAGTAAAAAGTTGCGCTTACACTCAGATTGCACTGTCGCAAGATACAACTTTCAAGTCACCTACTCTGTATGAGGTTTTTCTAAATGGTCCAGCAAAATCTCTTACTGGCTTTAAGTCTCCTTACTCAATATATTTAAGGTATTATACAAACACAAGCATTCTTTAATGTTCGTATTTATTTACTTATTTATTCACAAAATATAATAAAAATCCCAATAAATATATACATTATAATTATAAAACAATGAGAAATAAAAAAACTGCAGGCATCAATGAATGATCAAACCTATAAAATAGCTGTAGTGTAATAACTTTCAATTTGTAAATCAATAATAATTTATATAGTTATATTAATAATATTAACAATGTTATTAATTAATTATGAACCCAGATTGGCGCAAATAATTTATTCGTGGATGCACCTTTGATTGTAAATGTTTTTTCACAGAAATTACATGAGGTATTCCAGTCATATTCTCTCTTAAGACACCATAAAAATTAACAACACAAAATATTGTCTTCAGTAAATTTAACAGCAGTATCTTATAATTTGTCTGTTATTGGTGCTGTCGACTATTTCAATACTTTACAATATTTTGTGGTCAACTTATGTTTCAGTTTACCATGAAAAAGTCAAAAACAGAAAGTCGAAAATAAAAATGTCGCATTCATGAAGTCAAAAATCATAAAGTCGAACAATTAAAAAGTGGAATAGTTAAAATATCGCATATCAAAAGGCTGAAAATGAAAAAGATCTATATTAATAAAGTCGCAAAGAATAAAATCGAAGATAAATCGCACAACAATAAATAAACAATCAAATAAAGTTGTTGGAATAAAGATGGATCACTTTTAAATGTTTCGTCTGCAAACCAATTAGGAGATTGTGAGAGATATTCTAAATTCCTTTCAGTTGTGAAAATTAAAACCCGCTTAAGACCAGGACCGTTGTCCTGCAGTAGGTAGTTGTCGCGTCTCAATGTCACATTGTACGGAGCGGAATTTGCAGTTTGTAAAGATTTCTAGGATTCTGTAACGGAGCTTGATGATCGTGCCTACTTCGTGCCTTGCACTATCTAGTAAGTGAAGGATGTAAGTTGAACGCACACACAAGCGTATGCTAGATGTAGGCTTAAGTTGGACCTTAGATGATTATTGAATCTTGAACTATTTCCAAGCGAAGCGTGTGTGCTATCAAGGAGTCGCTGTCAGGATACTATTATTTGTGATTTTATTCTTTGCAACATTATTAATGTTCGGCTGTTTCATTTTCGACTTTTTAATATGCGATATTTAAACTAATCGACTTTTCAATTGTGCGATTTTATAATTTTCGACTTTATGAATGCGACCTTTTTATTTTCGACGTTTTGTTTTTGCTCTATCATAGGATATCTTAATCGACCATTAGAGACTTAAATAATGTATCTTTTCTGCAGTTGGCTCGTTGTCTTGATTAACTTATTGAATTTGTGACAAATCATGGAACTTTTTAATTTAGTCTCTATTGAAAAATCATCATTGAAGTTTTATTTATAAAATATATTTCAATTTTATTACTAACATATATTCTAGAATGTACACTGCCATAATCATATTTTGAGTCTGTGACTAATCACATTTTCAATAAAACTTAGGCTACACTTTGTAAGATGATTTTCAATAATAACTTTACTGTTTAGGCGTCATTTTTAAAGCTTTATATGAACAGTTTATATAGGCCATACTAAAAAAATATTTTTTAAATTTTTTTTACTTGATATTTTATTTATATACATATTTTCTATCTTTTCTTCTGCAATAATTTTTTGAGTATATATTTTAATAATTTCTTTCTTTATGTGTGTTTTGAAAATTGAAATGGTTTTTTAAGTTGTGATACAGTTTTCTGTTGCAAATTAAAAACCTGTCTAAATCATTAATCAATTTTGTATTTTATACTATACCAGAAAAAATGGAAATGACCAAGCAATTTTAGTTTATGCCTCCAATGTGGTACAATGCTCGACTCAGTCGTATTTCTGGATAACGTGGGATAGCGGCTATTTTGCCATTGGGACTGGAAATATTATTGGGCAAAAGTTTTTATTTGTCTATAATGATGTTGCGCCATTTCCAGTCAACAATTTGGGATTCTCAATCGGAGCATCATCTGGCCAGAACAACTGGACAATACCTGCGGCCTTTTATACAACGGGTCAGGGAAAGTTTGGATTATATCACAATGCTATTCTAGCGATGATTTAATTTGTTATAAACTGAATCAAACTGGTGCAAAATAAATGATCCTATTACAATTGGTAGGCCTATACGTAATACGATCATCTGTATTAATGAGATATTCACAATATTGTAATATCTCATTACGATTATTCATATTTCAATACGCTTAGTACTGCTATATCTAAATGAGGCATTATTATACTATACAATATTTTCTAATGTTGGTATCCTAAAATCTGTGAAATACCAATTAACATATAACTAATTAACTAAGTGAAGTTTTTATTTTGTTTTTAAATAGACCCGTCAGTTTGCGCCGGTCAATCGTATCCTATTGTAGGTAAGAATAAAGCTATTAATATGTTATTTTTACATTTAATAAAAGGACAATAATCATTCGGTGTTTTGTACATGTCTCAGTTTTTCATAGACCTTCGTACACTTAAATAAATTCTTTCGTGAATTTGTATGAAGTAAAAGTAAATGCTGCATCAATAGATCTAAACATTTATTTTCACTAACAGATTGAGTAAAGTAACAGATTTGAGCAATAATAATTCCATATAAATATGATCTTTATGTCTATCTATTTAGGATTACTAATTAATGCAAATTGAACTATGTGTATTTTTTTGTTTTAAACAGTTAACAGTGATGCTCAATGTACAGCAAAAGGTATGTAGGCCTATATCACATTCTGCTGCAATAATAAAATAAATAAAAATACTAATGGTATCTCTTTGTACCTTTGGCCTAATTATCAATCAGCTCTTATTGTATTGTTTTTGTAATTCAATATGTTACAAAAAAAATCAAGAATGAACTGATTTCTATGAGTATAAATAGATAACTGGAAAATTATCCTCATGTTGAATTATTATTATCTGGAATGTTCCTTCTAATTTTACTCTTGCAACTGCTTGATCCGTTTTAGCTAAACGGATGACATCAAAATCAGAAATAATCAATATTATATATATACTGTATATATATATCAACAATATGTTAGCATGCTTAATCGTATGCTAAATACTTTATAATATATTTGTATGAAGCTCAGCTATGGACAGTTCCTGCTAGTCCTTCAAGTACGTTGTCATACTGTGACACTGGTCTTCTGCTAGCTACTCAGTCTTGGATTGCATTTCAAATCCAAAGTTGCTGGGGTGCATTCGCTACTTTTTCAACGACCAATTTCACATCGTGTGTTACCACAACAGATAGTAGCTCATATCAAGTTGGATTCGATTACCAATATACCGGTCTCCCTGGACTAAGCTATGTCACAGTTATTGGGTTAGTAGAACTCTTATGTTTATATTCTTTGAGAAAATATTGAAACATTTACTTGAAGATAGCATTATTTTATATCCTTTACTTAACTTCTGAGTTTGTAAAAGGGGTTGATTCAGCCGTCCATCTTTCTAGTGAATTATGTACCAACTAGCTATTATGAGCTAATAAGCAATACTGCCATAAATCGTTGAGCTTCCTACAGTTTATTTGAAAAACAGGAGACTGTTTTTCAAGTTTTTGTGATTTTTGACTATTTACTTTGTTGCATGTAAAATGTAATAAAATTAATTACAAACATTTTGCTCCTACTCTAAAAAATTGGAAATTGTAGAAATTTTTCTCACATTGTTTTTTTATTGTTACGTGCATTAAAGTGCATAATAGAACTCTAATACGAAAAAAAGTTAAAATAAACACACAATTGCACATAAAAGATGTGAAAACCAAAAAAGATCATCGCTTGTTTTCATCAAATTGTTTTGCCCCTCACCCCAAGATGTTGAAATGAAGTCCCACGTCCCTGCTTCGATCGTTAACAATATTTTTTGCTAAAAATATAAAAAAATATAAAAATTATAAGATGGACTCTTTTCAAGCATTATATTTAATCAAAGCGTAGAGTTTTTATTTTAAATATTGTTTTACTTCATCTTGTCTTGCTTCATATCAGAAAACAAGATAAGATGAAGGTTGCCACCGCCGCACCACCAATGTCATGCGACTGCAACGTACCCAAATGGCATTGGTTTGCCTGGACTGGCTCTACGATATCCAGCGGTACTGGAACTAGAGCTGGAGTGAGCACATTAATTGTTTACACTGATCCCGGTGTAACTCTATCTATAAGATATATAAGTATTGCAACAAAGCAACCCAATGCAACGTGGACTGTACCTCCCTGCAGTACTTCAAGTAGGTAGTCTATTAATTGAACTGAATTATATATAATAATGACCTGAAAGTTTATATTTATTCAGATTCGTCTTGTTCATTTTAATACTGTACCATGCACACTGTGTGATTTCATATATAATACCAAGAATATTTTTTTCATATGATTGACGCAGTTGAACTATACAATATATATATTTTTCAAGCTTTCTGGTTAAAATATCATTTGAAGTTATAACATTTTGATAATTGTTTAACATTTTATTATAACATTTATTTGAGCGATAATGTATAGTTATGTCTATAGTAACAATTATTTGTTAATTTAATTTATTGTTATTATTTTATTACTAGCTGCAGCGCCAACATCTACTTCAATTTCAACAGTGACTACTTCAATGGCAAATCTGCTTACGACTGAGCAAACAGCATCAGTTGCCCAGACAGTTACAGATGATTCAACAATAATTATTGACACATCATCAGATAGTTCTGATATCTCATCAAGTGAACAAGCCACACAGTCTCTAGTGTCTGATATATTATCAACAGACCAAGATACATTATCTGTGTTGTCAGATACTTTGTCTATCTTATCAGATATATCATCGACAGACCAAGATACAGTATCTGGCATATTAGATACTTTATCTATATTGTATGAGATATCATCAACAGAAGAAGCAACATTATCTGCCTTGTCAGAAAAATCATCAACGGAACTAGATACATTATCTATCTTGTCAGATGTATCATCAACACAACAAACAATATTATCTACTTTTTCAGATACTTTACCTATCTTATCAAATATATCATCAACAGAAGAAACAACAGTATCTACCATGTCTGATATATCATCGACAGAACAGGATACAGTATCTATCTTATCAGATATATCATCATCAGAACAAGCAACAGTATCTACTGTGTCAGATATGTCATCAACCAAAGAATTAACAGTATCTGTTTTATCAGATATATCATCAACCAAAGAAGCAACATTATCGATCTTGTCAGATACTTTATCTATCTTGTCAAATATATCATCGAAAGAACAAGATACAGTATCTATTTTGTCAGATATATCATCAACCAAACAAACAACATTATCTAGTTTAACAGATACTTTACCTACCGTATTAGATATATCATCAACAAAAAAAGATACATTATCAATTTTATCAGATGTATCATCGACAGAACAAACAACAAAAGTTATCTTATCAGATATATCATCCACAGAAGTAGGAACAGTATCTACCTTGTCAGGTATATCATCATCAGAACAAACAACATTATCTGTGTTGCTATCCACAAGCAGTCAAGCTATATCATCAAATACTCTAAATTTGTCTTCAAACAGTGATATAACATCAATAAGTGTTGTTGATTTATCTCAAAATACCACAATATCAATAGCAATGGAATCTTCTACAAGTAATACAATAAACTTAACGAATGTTGGAGAATCAACAATATTAGGAAGTTCAGAAAAAAGTGATATGACATCACAACTTTCAATATCAAACGGTATATCAACAATGACACGTACTAGCTCAGGTCAATTAACGACAGACATAAACCTATCTGAAACTATTACAAGTAATTTTAAAAATACCACAACTAATTTTGCAACTCTTTTATCAGATCTTTCGGTATCAGATATCCTGATATCATCTAATTCATCAATATCAAGGCTAGTTATTTCATCAAATAGTTCAGAATCGTCTACCAGTAGTTTAATGTCTGCAAATAAAGCATCAACACCAGCAACAGAAATATTAACAACTTTTCCTGTTACATCAAGCCCTGAGGCGTCTCAATCCGATATTTCATCGATAACAGCCAATACTTCAAATCATGTAACATCTGATCATATGACATCTGGTTCATTAGAAAGAAATTCTTGGGATACAACAACTGATTCTGTGACAAATTTGCCAAGTTCATCATATCTTACAACAGAGATATCAAGTACAATTCAATTCAATCAATCAGTACAATCATCACAGTCATCTGCCTCAATAAACTTTACACAATTTTCTACAAATAATTCACCAACATCATCAACTAGTGAAGATTCTTCAAGTTTGGAAGCAGATACATCAAGTGATGCATTGAAATCACTACAGACAGGATCTACTGTTGAATATACATCAAATGTAGCATCAATTTATTCAGAGACGTCTTCAACATCAGCCAGTACAAAAGGTTTTACAACAAATGCTAAAAATTCATCATCAACTTCAACAAATATATTGCTGTCCCCAAGAGCAGCTGCTCAGTCCACTTTGATGATTGAAATATTAACTACAGAAGTGGGGTCTTCTGAAACTATAGCAAATCAGTCGTCTATCAAATCTGCAACATCATCATCAAGCATGTTAATATCATCATCAATAAGTGGATCAACACTGGAGACTTCATTAACTACTTCAAATGCTGACATAAAGTCATCTTCATCAGTAAGCGGAGCAACATTTGAAACATCAGCTACTTCAAATTCTGACATAAGGCCATCATCAGATGCTTCAATAAATAATCTAAGAACATCATCCATTATGGGAACTGTGATATCATCAACTGCTTCAGGACTCACTACAACAGAATCTGGGTCGCCATCGAATGTTCAGATATTATCATCATCAATGGATCAATCATCACAAAATTTAATAAAATTATCCACATCAGCTAATACTGATGTTTTCTCAACCATAGGTGATGTTTCTACTCAAAGACTGTCAAATAAAACAACAATAGTCTCTTTGTCAACAACAGACAGCATAAGCATACCAAAATCAATTGTATCATCTATGACTTTGTTAGATCCATCACGAGAATCTACAACATCAGATAATAAACTAACACAGTTGAAAATAGTGACTATAGAAGTTGATTCATCAAGCATGCAACTGTTGTCAAGTACATCAATAGAAATACAAAAGCAAACATCGGGAAACACATTAGAATCTTCAACGCTAAAGTCCAAAACATTGTCAAGTATATCAGTGGCATCTTCAGCAGACACATCATTTTATGAAGTAACTAAAATGCAACCATTAACACAAGCGCAATCATCATCCAAGATTGATATAGTAACATCAACAACACTCTCAGCATACAATGTAACAAATTCAACACCAAAACAAGTTGGGCCTACATCTAAGATGATAAATAATAATGTATCGGAAGAATTAACATCATCAGTCCAAGTTTCTAAACTTTTTACATCTGACACGAGTTCACCCTCAAATAGAATTTTGTTATCAACAATTAATCAACAGACTACATCAAGCAAACAGAATCAACCAACATCAGGAAGACCATCAATGACTTTTACAGATGGATCGACACTTTCGACATTGAAAACAGCCATGCAGTCAGTCAATTCCAAAAGCTCGATGTTACAATCTGGAACAAATTCAATACCATCAGAAACCGAATCGCAACAAACAACTAACAAATCAGAAACATCTGCAGCTAAATCAGTAACTACACCGTCAGGCTTTTCAGCAGTTTTTTCAGCTACTTCTAAACTGTTTGTTAATATGTTAAATATATCACAAAACGAATCAATGATGCTACAAAATATACCATATGATACAACAACAAATGCCTTAAAGACATCAAACACCATAAAATTTACAACAACAAAACCTTCTACATCTGAACCTCAGTCATCTATAAATTCAAGTGATCTTTTAAAAACTGCAACATTTGTAGTGACAAACTCGCTTGGTCATCCATCAACAGAAGCAATAAAAAATACATCCTCTAGAGCAGCAACATCAGGGACAATCCAGATTTCATCTTCAGAGGCATTACCATCTTTAAGTTTATTGTCAACAGATATGGCAATTACATCTGATATGTTAATTACCACTACTGCAGTTCCAAATAAATCAGAGAGTTTTAAAGATCTTACTACAAAGAATTTCTCAACAATGTCTAGTTCACCATCACAATCTGCAAACGAATTGGCTACAGTAATAAAAGACTTAACTGCTAAAACGACTGACACAGGATCAAAGCTTGGTAAAACAGATTCAGCCACTTTAAACTTTAAATTACTGGAATCATCAGCATCATCAAAAATAACAGGTAAATCATCAAAACCAGAATTAGTTTCCACATCAAGAACTTTAGTTAATACGTCACAATATTCTACAACAAAATTTGATATTTTACTATCAGCAAATATAACTACATCAAACGCATCAGTATTAACCAGCAATCTAGAAACAATAACAACTGGTTCAATTAGCTCCAAGACAACAGAAACTTTACATGCAAATGTTAGCAACAAAAGTACTGAAATCTTACAAAATACTTCTTCAGAGGCAATCTCAAATGCAGCTACCATAAAATTATTGGTTACTAGTGGAACAGTTTCAGCAATTGCACAATTTTCTAGCCGCATTAACTCTACGGAATCAACTTTACACGACAACATGAGCTTGGAGTCATCATCTCAAGTCAGCTTTAAGACTATGCATGCAAAATTGCAAAATTCAGCTATAATAGATGGCATCAATACTACATTGTATTACAATACTACAGTACCAAATACCGTGACAAACTTGTTAACTGTCCCCATAAATTTGTTTACAAGAACTTCCGCTATTCCAAATAAGCAAGCTACCTCATCAAATGTAGAAACAACAAATGCTAAGAAGGATTCACTGTCTACATTTGGATCTGAATTCTTAGCCAATTCTGCCAATATTAAGTCTACTGAAAGTCCAATGAAAAGTAGTAAAGTGACATCTGAGTTAGATTTATTGCCTACAAGTTTAATCTCATTTGCAAGAGATCAATCGGCAAGTACTAGAAATCTGGACAATGTGTCATCAAGAAATACATTATCAATATTAGATTCTGATACAAATTCAGTTCACATTTCTTCGACAACTTTTTCTTCATCACATGGTGTGGAATCTGTGATCTTCACATCACAAAGTAATGTTATTGATTGGACTACTACAAAATTAAATGGTTCAAAATCGGATGCTGTCAGTTTTAATGAATTAGCTACTAGAATTGAACGTCAGATTCCAACAAGTGAGATTTCTACAATTCAATCTTTATATTCTAAAGAAATCCTAATTGGCAATTCACAAACATCTACCGGTAAAGAACTAGGATCTACAACAAAGAATACTGGCAGTTTAATTTCAGATATATTATCAAGTGAAACAGTTGAATCATCTATACCAACTAAAAACATGGATTTTAGCTCTGATGTATTTGAACTAAATTCTGGAGAATCGTTTGAAAACTTAAAAACAAATATAGCAGATACTTCTCTGTTCACTGCTAATCCATTAGTAACTTCTATAGATACTTCAACATTTAGTTTACATAGCAGTGGATCATCAATACATTCTCTGTCAACCATATTAGATATCCAAATTTCTGAAAATTTCAATATCAGAGATCTAAGAACTAATAGTAGCACTATTGCCGAAATAGCTTCCTCATCAATAAAAACAGAAAATATTGCATATTTAGGGAATCAAGAATCAAGCTCAGGAATTGAAAATAAATTAAGTTCATTATTATCAAACATTATTACTGATGGCAATTATGGTAAGTTTTTTTTCAATAATCTGCTGTATTATTTTACTTACAGTAATTAGAGTGTATTTACTTTTAATAAAAACAATTGAGTAATTTACAGTAAAATTTCACACTTAATCGAATATTTTTTCTTTATTTTGATGTTTAAAATTTAAAATGTAAAATTTATCTGTAATGTAATTGAATCTTAATGAGATTATTTTTTGTAAATTACTAGTCAATTATAAAACTGAGCATTGCGCATTGCTATGCCTATTGCATTGTAATCCTTGCTTTATTATTGAATGTTATTTTGCCTATATTATCAATAAGAATTATTTGCTATATAGTGTTGTCTGATAACCAATGCGTTTTTAACCAAAAAAAGTATAATAATGTATGATATTGTACAATTTCTAGTTTTTAACTATTTTCAGAATTAACCCATCCACCACTAACACCTCATATCTTTGAAATACATTCAGGTTAGTATCATGCTAAGTCACAATTTTTAACATCCTCAATTTGCAATAAAAGAACACTTTTTATCTTATTCAATATTTATTTATATTTATATATTTGTTTTATTTATATGATTATGTCTTCCTATGCTGCAACTTGCAAGCTATCACGAGTTCAGAAGTCAATATTATGACTGTCTAAATGTTCTAATTTTTCATGCTATGTTATTGATGCTAACTTTTGTAAATTACTAGTGTTATTGATCAACTACTGTAGCTATCTGTAGACAACATCAGGTATCCTATCGCTATTGTATCGTTTGTCACATTGTTTTGTCAATATCATCATTTTTTGCAGTTGCATTTATTTTTCTTTTTATGAATATTAAAAACGCCTCTTTCCGCTTACAGATGGTGTTTCCTGTCTTGCACTTGACACACCAAGTAATGCCTATATTGATTACATTAGGGATAATTATGGCTTCGTGGCCAAGTTTACTTGCATGACGGGATTCCGGTTAATTGAGTGGGGTCTTACTAGAACTATTGTATGTCTTCACGGAAACTGGATCATGGAAAAAGAACCGGATTGTGTTGGTTTGTGGAAAGTTTTTATTTTTTAAATTTGTTCTATAATACTAATTTGTAATAGAAAAATAAAACACGAACATAAATCGTGCATCGAGGTTTTAAAATCTCTCATTTCAATATTCATTTATTTGAAAACATTTTATATATTGATTTTATTTTTGCATGATGCATATAATATTCAATGCTTTTGTTTATATTTGTATAAATTAATGTTTTATTTTTCTAGCGATTCCTTGCAGTATAGGATCAGCACCGTCAATGATAACGAACACAATCAGACGCAACTATTGTGAAGATCCGAAGTGTTTTGAAAATGGGATGAACTTTGAAGACATTAAATGTACCTCATATTCAACAAACGGTCTTCTTCATAAGCCACTGTCAACTTGTGAAGGTATTATGGACTTTTGAATGTTTTATTAATGTAATAATATATTTAAAATGATAAAAAACTATTTTTGTTTAGTATTAATTGAATTAAAAATAATTTAATTGTGTAATTAACTGTGGCAGGTGGGGATTTCATAAGGAAATTTATTTCTGATAATTAATGAAAATTTCTGAATTAATGGAATACAAATCAAATAATCAAATAATTTCATCAAATAATTTCAACTTTTAAACGTTATTTTAACAAAATTCAGCTGCTAATTATATGCTCTAAATATCTTGCTAGCATATTTATTGCACAACATTAGTGAATATCGATAAAACTACTGATATCTGTGATATAAATGATATTATGTGATTTAAATTAATGGAGAGTTTTTATTATGGTAGTTGACAGATGCCATCCTCCTCCTCTGATCAATCATGCTGCTATAAATGTAAACATCAGCCTTCGTAGCATGGTAGTTACATGCTTTCCAGGCTATCGATTTATCACTGGACATCGTAGAAAGACCTATTATTGCAACAGTCTTGGACTCTGGAATACCATGGATCAATGTAAACGTATGTGATCTTGTCTCTAATTTTTCTAGATAATGAGCACAGTATACTAGCATAGAATCGTGATTGATAATTATGAGTATAAATCTACTGTTATAAGGTTTATAAGGTATAGAAATTAAAAAAATTTAAGCAAAGATATCAATTTACTAAAGTAATGACCCTGGACTCTATTGCCCTCAAGAACCATGACTAATACACAAATCTGTCCTTTGCACGTTATATAACGGACATACTTTTTTAATTAATTTTTTCAGAAACAAATTGTCCAACTCTTTCATCTCCAGTTAATGGTAGCCTTAGTACAGCCTTCGCTGTATATGGTACTGTTGTTACTGCTATGTGCAACAGTGGATTTCAGTTTCCTGGCATTATGTCCAACGCAATTTCTGTAGAATGCATTGATCCTGTTTCTGATCTTGATTATTCAGAGTTATCTGTAAATGATACACACTTTACTACACCAATCTGGAATGATACAAGATTATTGATTTGTGAAGGTATATAATTATCTAACATCTAATTATATAATTATTTACAATATCAGTTTTCATCAGTAAAAGTAACATAATGCAGAATTCTAACGAAAGTAAAACTATTTTTTTGTATTTTTACTAACCGGTTATCATTGTGTTTTTGTGCATTGTGTTATAACTATTTTCTTAAATAATTATTTATTTAATCGCATAGGTATCATTTAAAACAAATTACATAAGTTAGTTAAAAGAAAGCATACTATAAAATAATTAACTTTTTTAAAAATTAAATATTTGAAAAGTAAGCAAGTTCTACTATTGTTTGAAAAGTAAGCAAGGTTTATGACAAGTAAACAAGTAAATTATTTGACTGAATGATTTATGAACAGAGGTACTCTGCAGTAATCCTCCGATTGTTTCATCAACTTCTCGTATAATCTCTCAGTACAATACATCACAGCTACAATCCACTAAGTTCAAGCTTGCAACTACTGTGACTTATTTCTGTCAAAATCAAATGAGATTTGAAAATGGATCGCCAGAAAAAACCATAACATGTCAATACGGTGGAATTTGGAATGATACTTTATTTACTTGCGACTGTGAGATATTTATTCATATTTAATTTATTTTTTAAATAATTGTTAATTTATTCTCTAATTAAATTTTACAGTTATTACTAGGACTAGTTATTTTTAGTTATAAAAGTAACTGTGCACACTTTCTGTATACAATGGAATCCATTGCATTGCACGATCACTTAATAAGTGATCGATTGCCAATGTTGTTTCAGATAATCGCTGTGCTGAAGTGCCTCAAGTGTTGAATGCTGTTCCAAACAGCTCACTGGCCCTTAAGTACACCATGGTAAGTTACTCATGTGATTATGGATTCAAATTACTGGATCAGTCAGTTGCTTCTATTACATGCAATGGACAAGAATGGAAAGGAGATCTACCGCAGTGCATAGGTAGAACATTCATGTATATTTTACACTTGTCATTATTAATGCTGTGACATAAATAATTTTTGATTTTTTAATTTATTAAGCTTTGTCAGCTTTTCGATTTGAGTTATTTTTTAAACTTGCATTAAACATTTTCATTATTAAACAAAGGCATCCCAGTAGCAACAACATTTTTGCTCACATACAAACAACACGCCAGCCAACTCCCAAAATGTTTTATTTGTTTAATGTCAATAATGTATTTTTTGTTTCTTAACAGTAATTGAATGCCCAACTTTAAATATAAGTTACGCAAGATGGAGCTTGTTCAATGATAACAGTACGAGTTTCATAAACGTTGAGTGCAATGATGGATACTGGATTAATGGTCAGAGAAATGTCACTTTGAGATGTCTAGCTAATGGACAGTGGTCGATGAACATAAAGGAATGCACTCGTGAGTGAAACCTCTACTCCTTAGAAAAAATTAATGCTATTTTGATAAGAACTAGTACTAGCTTTTGCAGTAGTATCATTGAAGTCTTCTGTTCATCTGAGCCTGCATCAATTTGCTTATATTTTCTTCATTTTATAACTGTTCTTGATCATGATTTTAAATTATATTTTACTTATTTATTATATTATGTTTATATACTTTGAGATATAGGAGCTTAATATAATTAATCACAATTGATCAATTATTAAATATTAATTTATATTTCTGGCCTATCTTGTTTATTTGTGTCACTACATATTACTTTTTTAAGAAAGTTTGGTTAGAGATCATTAACATTAACTTGCAGTTGATTTTCAAACTAAAATTTTCCTTCAGATTTAGAATAATATGAAACTTTTCAGTTGCCACTCAATCAGAAACCATAAAATAAGTACAGTGCAAATAAATATATGTTTCAAAATATCAGCTTTTTTAACAATACAGTTGTAGATCGGATATTTTTTTTATTTGCAGCCATCGACTGCGGATTTGTGTCAAATAAACTCAAAATTGCCAAATGGTTTCTCGTTGCGTCTACAAATTTTGGATCTACAGTTACTTTCACATGTCCTGAAAACTATTGGTTTTCTAAAGATGTTTTTGCTAAAAACGTCACGTGTGATTCGAATGGTATTTGGAGTCCAACAATTTCATATGATTGTGAAGGTATTTTTTTGACAAAAATCAGCTTTTAGAATTTTTGGGCATTTTGCTTTTCACTTCATTTCTAATAATATTTTTTGTTTGAATTGAACAAGTTTCTATAATATTAAATTTCTGAAGTTTTTTAATTTTAAATAATTTAAAAAAATGTCACATGCCAATCAATAAACAAATCTGGTTTCCATTTCTATATGTACAGATATTTGTACTGTTTTTACTACTAACGTTAAACAATTTTATACTTTATTTCAGAAGTCAAATGCGATCCCATTTGTGAAGTTTTAAACACCACCGTAAGTTTACATGGAACTTACGTTAATGCAACGTGTAATCCCGACTACGCTCTGACCAATGGAAAGCAGTGGGCGGTGTCTAGATGTAACAGTCTCGGCCAATGGGATCCAAGCGTTCCGGAGTGTAAATGTAGGTGTTATAATAATAGCATTAATAGTATCTTGATTAAATAAAAATGAAAAAAAGTGAATTGAAGATAAGTTTGCAGCAACAGAACTTTTAGTTTGAAGATTGCCTCAAAAAAGTTTTTTAAGTTTATTTATTTATAGAATACAGAAATATAAAACTGTATGAGATACTTTCTGTGAAACCTTACTGTACTCTGTCATTCAATATAATACTCTGGATTATACACTGACATTGACACTGACGTTATATAAAATTCTGTGTAACTAGCAGAAGCATTCTGTTGAAAAAACTGACTTTTAAAAATAGCAATCAATCTACAAGAAATTTTAAATGTGTAATTAATTAATTTTTTAAGATATCTTCGATTGTGAAGCTTTGCTTTCATTTTTCTGTGATTTTACAAATAGTCTTGTGCTAATTTACAGGCACAAGATTGGTTAGAAACATTGTGTTGCCACCAGTTGAAAGTGCACATGCCGACTCTATCGGCTATTTTAGCATGATAGTTCTCATCCTCATTCTCTGTCTTATTTTCATTTTAGACTTTCAAACCATTGTGGCTTCATGTTATGATCTCAAGGCAAATGTTCGAAAATATATTGTGCCATTTAGACGTGGCTATGTCATATAGAACAAATAATATAGAACAAATATCAGCAGTTAAATAAAATATTATTTTTTTAATAAATCATTGCTTTATTTATTAATTAGAAATTTTGAATAAACCATTCATTATTTCAGATGTTAATACGATCATTTGAACCGTGCATTGTGTACTATGCTAAAGTACATCAAAGTTTTTAATGGAATGCATATGATAAATTAACAAAATATGAATGTGTTATGAAAATATTACAACTTTAATGTATTTAATTTATTATTTACTGTGTATACTTATAACTATATTTTCTAACTATATTATTTTCTTTCATTAGTTTAAATTATATAACTACTATAACTATAATTATAAAAACTGCAATAATTTTCGATGTCCTTTCTGAAAATAATCATATAATTGTCGACTTTTTCAATTAAAACTTATTTTTATTAGAATGCTAGAAAGAATATAATTTCATGGAAAATGTTCATAAATTAATGACTCAACTTCATTGGTCTAGACTCTACTGTATACTTATTTTAATCGCAAATGGATATATTGAATTATACAATGTACATGCATTGTATAATTAGCATTTAGCCTACACGATTAAAAATATTACTACTACTACACTGATTTATTTAAATATCTTTCAAATAGAAGTTTTGCCATTAAATTTCCAAAACACTGCAATGCTGTTTGAGAATGCTTCGTACAATCCTCTGACACATAAATTTAAAACCAGCTACAAGTAAAGCAGATAACACTTAATCCACAGTTTGAGCGGTAATGTGGCAGAGGGATCTTTCAATTCATTCCTGTGTTTAGACGGATGGGTCTCAGCGGAAGGTGTGAATACAATATTTACCCTCCGCCGAGTAATAATCTAGCAGCCAATGGCGTGCGATTGTATCAAAGCTA
>JAQIXG010001138.1:0-24158 GCA_034700105.1 Oconnorella tubifera | reverse complement strand
TTTAAATTTTAAATAAAATTTTTTAAGGTGTCCTGCCCGATTGTTTTTCGCGGGCCCAATGGGGCCGCAGCGGGGGTGGGGGCTCAGCACTCCCAATGCTTCGCTGCCTGGTATGGGTCCTGCCCTGGGCTTAAAGTTGTCTCTCCGTATACTTCTGAGGATGCTAAAGGTTTACTTAAGTCAGCAATCAGAGATAATGATCCAGGTGAGTTGTGCGATTGATCCACAGAATCTAAATTAGATCTGAATTAAAATGAAGTTTGATGATTATTTTGGTATTTTGGATATTTTGTTTTGGTCTATAACTGAAATCAATTTGAATTTTTAACTAATAAATCTTCTGTTATTTGTCCATTTGGATTACCGGCTTATAAAGTAAATTTTTATTGATTATAAATCTTAATTTAAGTAAAATTAAGATTTATAAATCTTAATTTTGCTAAAAATAATATAGACATTTATTCACTGCATAATATTCACTTTATGGTCTCATTTTATTTGTCAATAAGTAAACAATAAATGCATAGATCTTCAACTTTGATATAAGTGAATGAGACGTATTTTCTTTTAGTTGTGTTTCTTGAGAATGAGCTAATGTACGGTATTTCATTCGATGTTGGGGAGGAAGTGTTCTCTGAAGATTTTCTGATTCCTATAGGCAAGGCTAAGATAGAAAGACAAGGTTTCACATTCAAATTTTTTTTTTTTGGTCTGTATATATCTATCCAATAGGTTCTGACTTTTTTCAAACTGTATAAAAACATCAATAGAGCATTCATTATTCAATTGAAATAAATCTAGATACATTTTAAAATACGTATAATCTATAAATTATATAACTTTTTAAGCCAGTCATTTTAAGCTATTTAATGTCATCATTGCTTATTTATTATTTTATTTGGATACTATTAATAATTTATTTTATCAGTCAAATACATGACTTTAAATTTGGTATTATTAGAAGTATTTCTTTCTTTAATTTAATATATATTATCATGGATTAGGATAAAATCCTAATTTTATTTTTTGTCTTCCAGGCAAACTCATAACCTAACAACAACTCTTACAATTTTATTTCCGTATTACATTAGTAAGCTCTTAAAAATCGCCACAATCATATGTTTACATTTTTCTACCAGGCAAGCATGTCACCCTGGTGTCCCACTCTAAGACGGTAGGTCTCTGTCTGGAGGCGGCCAAAGAGTTGGAACAGTCCGGCATCGACTGTGAGGTGATCAATCTTCGCAGTATTCGTCCAATGGACGATGAGGCTATCATCAAGTCAGTCATGAAGACCAATCATTTGATTACAGTGGAGGGGGGATGGCCTCAGTTTGGTGTGGGGGCTGAGATCTGCGCGCGTATTATTGAAAGTAAGCGGTGTTGTATTTCTTGTATCTTGTTATAGTTGAATGTAATTTGATTTTTGTAATATAACAAAATGGTTATAAAAACGTAATATGAAAATAGACGGTTGTAATATGCGAAAGAGTTTAATTTTAATTAAAAACTCATTTGTGTTTTCTGGATTCATTCTTTAGATGGTTTCTGGTAATCTGTCTTTTAATTTCAGTACATTAAATTTCAAGTCAATGATATAACCAATGTTAACCATCACACTGGTTAATCATAATCTATAACACGAAATCTATTATATTTTAGTGTCGAATAATATCATAATACCAGTTCTATTTGAATCTAAATGATGTAATATTTTTGCTCTTTTCATTTCACCCAGGTCCCGCATTTAACTACCTAGATGCTCCCATAGTGCGCGTCACAGGGGCTGATATACCCATGCCCTACGCCAGACTACTAGAACAGAACTCTGTTCCCCAAGTTTTCAACGTTACGGAGTCAGTCAAGCGCGTCCTAAATCTTACCCAATCACAAGCGGCCAAGAGCTAATCATTTCGGTTGAACAATTATATGATTCTTGGATATAATATCGATGTTTAGAAATAGTTTTAGTATATATGACATTTGGTTAGTTTAAATTGGGGTTAGATTTTAATATGTTAGGGAAACTGTAAATTAATATTACATTGCATGTAATTGTTAGTTCAATTATTTGATCTGCAGCTTTGCCTTTATTATTCCTTATTATTAGAAATATTTTTTGGATGAAAATAATAACAAAGTAAGGTAGTTTACGCATGATTTAAAATGAAAGGTTTAATTTAAGTGTTTTTATGAAATATATGAAATTTTTTATACACATTTGTGTATTTGTAACAATTTAAATCAGCTTTTTGTTGACCGCAGTAATTTTAACTATTTTGTAAGCCAACTGCTTAACCCAAATACTTCTTGATCATGATTATTTTGCTTACAGCTTAGTTTTATTCTTATTGATGTTCTGATTTATTGAAGTCGCTTAATAATTATCAAATATTTGTAATTACTTCATGAAATAATCTCTGTTTAGTGTTCATACAAATTGATTCAGTTTGAAATCGCATGATTTATTGTTCTTTTGAATTACTAGCTTGCAATAAATTGTTTAACTGACTTTAATTCCTCTATCGAATTATTGTTGTTGTTTTTTGAAACTAAATTCGTCTTAAATTAAATTGTATAGAAAGCATTATGAAGTTCATTTTTACAAGACGAATCCAGAAATTTCTACATAGAGTAAGACGGTTTATAGTTACAGTTTTTGTTTTCCTAATAAAACAAAATATATTCTCAGCTTCGTTTATTTTCCACTGGCGGCTAAAACTCTCGAACACAAAAGTTTTACAAAATTCTAACCCATAGCCTCCCCACCACAAATTAACCCTCCCCACTACAAATTTCAATTAAATCCTAATTTTATTTTTGTCTTCCAGGCAAACTCATAACCTAATAAACACTTACAATTTTATTTCCCTATTGCATTAGAAAGCTCTAAAAATCGTTATGAGTTTAAAAAAGCGCTTGCAAATTGAGTTCATATCGATTGTAAAATGATAATCTACAGACTAGTGGTGTGAATACCAGCATTGAGGCTTTTCACAAACCACCGACAAGATCATACGAATGTATGCTCGTTAATCAATCATACTTACTTTTTTTTCATTAGGCCTAATTTTAAAATTGAATAATAATTACACATTACTATTTTTTAACGGATAATACAGATTGAGAAATTTCTTTAGTAATAGGGTGAAAAATCTATAATCATTTCCTGGCAGCTAAGCTCACATAAATTGCTTATTTTTTACTACAATATTTTCATTGTTCTAGAAATTTAAATAATGCCCTCAAAAGTTCAAATAATGATTAAGCTGTGACTGAATAATTTATTCCGTTGAACAGTCATCGAGTTTTGATCGCTTAATTAACAAAACTATATTTATATTTATACGTCATGGTTGATGCAAGTGCAAAATTCAACACATTTTTAAAGACTGGAATTAATTTGTCTCTTACAGTGAATTTATAATTAGCGCTATTTAAATGCGTGAAGTTTTTAAATGTTCATTTTTATACGAATTATACAAGCATGCTATTGAATTTTTAAAATTTACATCAAATAATAGTTAGCATTACTTTTTTTACTATCTACTGATTTAATTTTGCGTATTAATTAGTTAGTTTGCGTTTGAGTTAAATTCTCATAAATTTTATGCTTGGATTTAGATAAAATATTAATACCATATAAAAATAAAGCCACAAATAATATATAATCGTAACCGGATTTGACAATTAAATTGATAGAAACAAACTTCATGAACATATTGTAGAAGGATAATTTGAGATTTTATTAAAAATATATACTAAAAAGTCATTATCAGATTCAATTTGCTCTTATTGATAAAGTGCATACAAATAACTTATACTGTTCAAAATATAAACAGATTTCTTTACTTTCAAATCACATAGTTTAATGTAGAAAGTCAAATATATAAAATAAAATGAGATTCATACTGCGTGAATAAACTGTATATTATAAATCATAATTACATTATCTCTAATGCATAAATATTGTCATACATTATTTATTATAGTATACTGTCGTACACATTATACGCCTAGTTAATTACTAGTTTCAAAAAGTCAAGAAAATATTGTTGCTAGATTTATCAACTGATAACAGCTAATATTTTTCACTGAGTTTAATCCAAACCAACAGTTTTATCCTGCTAAATCACCGTTTACGATATTCAATAATAATTTAATAATTTATCTACACAAAGACACTCGCTAAGGCACTCGTTGACATAAAATATGCAGTTATTTTATACACCTATAAAGGAGTTCCATATAAGAACTCTATCTCTCCATCACAATTATTTTGTGTCAGATCTTTTTAGGATTACTTTAGAGTAATCCATGTTAGAAGGCAGATACTTTATCTCAAATGACAAGTAGATTGTAAAGTGCATAACCATAGAAGCAATAAAACCAGATTCCGTTCAGTCTGATTCACTTTCTGTTCATCTCATATTTCGTATAAATCAGTCAATAACAGGAGCCTCAATAATCAGCCTCCCCGCATCATCAAGTCTGGCACTTATGTGGTATGGGTCCAAACGTACCGGAAGTTGAATGCGCCGATCAATCGACTGAGAAGTCGCTGTCGCGATGACGTGAATGACATTGCCGGTTTTGTTTGACTTGACGCGAATGTCGTTGGGTGTCAGTTTAAGATCAGAAAGTTCTAGAGTTGTAACGAGACGACGGGATTTAGTCAGTGGATCAGTTGTAAGCACGTGTCGCGTAGCTGAAGTAGAGGAGGATGAAATTGCTGAGCTATTTTTCAGCGTGTCATTTTTGTTGTTATTTGTTGCCTGGTTTCCTGCACTAGCAGAACTAATGGGACCAGAGATTTGATTTTTTGTTGATTGTATGCTTGCTGTGTGATTTTCAGAGACTCTCATGTTTGAATTTTCATTCTTTTGCGAGCTTTCCTTGTTAGCTTTAGAATTTTCTTTTTCAAGTAAAGTATGAACAGACCCGAAACTCTTCTTATCTAGTGTACTATTTATTCTTTGTCCTGTCTGTCCCAGTTTTTCAGATCCCTGTTCAGGATTTGTATTATTATTTATACCCTCTGGTGCCTTCAATCTGTTTCCATTGATTCGTGAATCCAAAGTACTTGATAACTTTGTCTCATTTATGGAATTTGATGTTGGAACCTTCGCTTGCCTCAGCCTTGTATCCATTGAAACATTTGGTCCTGGAGTACTTGGTCGAATTTCCAGCATCGGTTCACCACCTTTTCTTCGCCTCTCTTTTACAGAATCATCCTGCGGATTGTAATAAAGAACAGTGCCCCATGGTTTCATCTCGCTATTTGAAGCCTGACTCAGATCACCTACACTATAAGTACGCTTGTTCATCATCGCCCCATCCTTGACTGTAGAACCACCTCTTGCTCGATGCAGAGACCCAGTGTTGAACTTATCTCTTGATGCGTAAGATTCTTGATCACTCATTGCCAGATTGTCGTACGAGTTACTTCGTCGGAATCCGTCTAAATACGAAGCCTGACCAACACCGGACGGTCGTCTGCGGGCAAGAAACCGTCTGCGATCACGCGGCTCAGCGTTGAGTCGTTCGCATTCAGAAGAACTGCACGCGCTATCATCGCTGTCAAAACGATATACTGCGACATTGTTCTTGAAAAGAACGCGACGCGATGAGCCTCCCTTGTTGGCTGTCTGGCCGGCTTTCTTGGAGCGATCTGTGGCTAGTGCGCCGCCCTTTTTGTAAACCCCCGAGTAGCTAGGAGAACAAGTGTCACTGTCGGTTGTGTCGGGTTTCTTTAAGATTGAAGCGCCTTGGGGACGACAGTCGGGAAGTGAACTGTAGCTGCTGAAATAATATAAAAAATAAATATACTTTGTGTTAAATAAATGCAATATAGTTAATCCCAGCAAACTAAATATAAAGAATAGTTGTAAAATTAAAATACAAATCTTCAAGGGCATTGGTAAGTATTAGAAATTATTAGAAATTACAATCTATTACAAATATAGCTAGAAATTATTTTCTAAATATATACAATTTATTAGATGAATTGAACCTTCAATGATTCATGATGAACAAAATCGATTTAGTATCAATTGCTGCAACGAGATAACTATGATTAAATCGTATTGACGGTTTTATTTATATTACAATGTTCACATGATTTATGCAGAGTTTTTATCAGATAATCACTGATCTTGAGCACAAGTTAAATGTGAAAGTTAAGTTCAATATAATAACAAGCGTCTCTCATTTCAAGCGTCCATGGGAATACTGCTAGATTTAGATTACAAACTTACAAAAAACATTAATATTTGAATTAAAAACATGTTTTATTTTAATTAGTTTACTGTCTGCTGAAATTTGCCAATTACTATGTAGAAATGAATATAGAACATTCACTGTACACTGGTTTACCATATTAACTACAGACTTACGTTAGTTTAGTATATTTATACAAACATTATGTACCTGTGATCAAGCTGTGAATTAGGACTAAAAGTTTCTTCAAACTGTCTTCTATTACCATAAGCTGGCGGTAATTTATTCGGTGACGTGAGAGACGGTGACGTCAGAGCATCGTCAACACTATCCGCTCTCCTTCCAAACGCCGGATAAACTCTTAATCTGGAATTCCTTCCACTATCCTCTCCGAGATCATCCACACTGTTCAAATGTACTCGAGGAGAAGGTCTTGATATTCTGTAATCTACGCCCAGACTATCAAGATACACGACATTGTTTTGTTGAGGATTTTTTCTATATCGGTTCGAAGGTACATTGAGATTAGTTCCCAGACGTGATGACCAGACTCCATCATCCGATTGACTGCCCATGTCAAGAATTGAAGAGTTCAGATGATTATTTCTAAGAGGTACGCTTCGATTCTTGTTGGATTCATTTCCGTACAAGTTCAGAACTCTCTGTTGATCAGCGGCTGAATACAGTGAAGCGTGACTTGAGTTGGTTTCTTCGTATGCAGGCCCGTTGTATCTCGGACTTTTTTCTACAGTGTTACCATTCAGTAAGCCTTCATTGGATACAATTCGTCCATTGGAAACTTCACCTCTTTCTTGCATATCATTCGATCCTAATCTGGAAGTTGAATATCCATTATTCTTTGCCAAATATCCTGGTTTTAAATGCTCTGTAGATAGATGGCTTCCGTTACTACTTAATGTTCCTACCTCTGGTAGTCGAATTCCTTCCTCTTTGTTTATAAGACGAGAAGAGCCAGGCCCTTGCAGCAAAGATTCAGATCTTGGGCTTAGACGGCTTGAAGACATCCTCGGCATTCTGGAAATGTTTTCACTGTTTTCCATGGAATTTTGCTGCTTTGGGTATTTTCCCTGTTGACCATCTGGTGAAGTGGTGTTGATGGCAATGTCAGGAGGTCTGGCGTCGCGCCTCTGAAAGGAATGTCCATTAACGTTGAGAATCACACGAGCAACTGGATCGTCTTGATCTTGAAAGCGTCCCGATTGCTGCATGATCCAATGTCTGGCGCTGAGGTCTCCCGGACCCGGAGAAGGCTGAAGTCGGTCAGTTATCATAATCCAAGGTCCACAGTCAGCGAATTTATAATTTATCACAAATAATTATACCAGTGGATTCCAAATTATAATACTGAAACTCTAATTTTATTAACCTAATGATTATCTTATGCGATACAGTACGCATCAATCGCACAACTGTTTATTGGACTGTATGGTATACACAGTTTTATACAATCAGCAACATTCTTCTCATCGTCATTTCTTATTTTTCTACACGAGTCGACCGTCCAAACAATGACGCTCAGTGTTGGATGTTTTCAAAATAATTCTTTTGAATGTTGAACTGTTAGTATTGCTAATATATGTTATTTACTTGTACATCAGACTCAGTCATTCCACATATCAATGAGACTTGCAACTAATTTATCACAGAATCTGCAATAAAATTTATACCAGAAATGTATGACTAAGATAATAGGAATGTTATTCACTTATTAGAACAATTATTATTAGCATATTACATCATCTATAGCATTGCAGTAGTGTAATCATTAGCGTATCATAACTATATACCACTATAGTATCAGGAATCATTGTTAAATTATGACTGATGTTTCTTACAGCGAACTTCACAGTAATAATTCTGCATGCTGGTTAATAAAGAATGAATACCATCATGCGTTTTATAATTCCTATAATTGACGTCTAATAAAAAGAAGACAACGAAATGAAAGCGGCAGTCCTACACAATCATACACTTTAATATCCTACACAAGTCTTATAGCGTCTTAACAGATCCTGGCTAAGCCGCAAAAAGAGTAATGAATCTTGATCTCTTACAATAAGTAAATAGGCCTACAACATAGTATAAAAAGTCAGAGATCACGAATAGCTACTCAGTTCAGTGACTCAGTATTATACCGCCTTGTATATTATATACAGCGAAAGAACTCGTATAATAATGAATGACTCGAGAATTTACAGATGGTCCATAATTATTATTTTGCATAACTTAACATCAACGAAAATATAGGCCAATCTAACATCCCTTGGTCCGTAAATAATGCTAGATAATTCTACGGTAGATGTCATTTACTGCGCATGCAATTATTATAGTCCTGTATATCTTTGACGCTTTTCAGCATTAAACTATATATGCCACAGACTTATAAATTTATACTATTTTATGAAATATAAATTTTCACGATGATATAAATATAGGATTTTACAGATTTTATGACGATATAATAACACTTTACGGATAATTTCTCATGAATCTTATTAGAAGGTCACTTATCCCTGATAATGAAGCTCAAGGACTCGTGAAAATTTAAAATTTGACAACATTTTAAAAATGTCAACAATAACAGAATAAATGTTGTATCTATTGCTAATTATTATTGTTATTATAGAAATCTGAAGGTATTTTATTATTGTTGACCTCTGTGAAGCGGCATTTCATCGACGCTCAAAGAAAACGATGACATTGAAGTGATTGTAATGAGATTCTAAGAATGACTTGGTTGATCCCAAACTCGTCAAATTAAGCGAAAAGCTAGTTTGTTAACAATGTTTTCATTATATTCTAACTCGCTTGAAATGCTCAATTTAATAAAAAAAATACACTTGTATAGGTAAATGCGGGAGTCAAATTTTAAGAATGTCATTTTTAAATTCAATAATTTCACACATTGAATATTTTTTAAAAATGAAATCATTTAACAGAAAGTAAACAAATAGCTCTCAATAGAATCTCTCCTTAAAAATAGATAATTGTACAACAGGCTAATGATCGTCATTTTACTTGATATAAATGTTTTGCAGTGATTTTTATTGTCACATTAAGTTTCTTTAAAATGAACACTTTACAAGCACGCAATAATGAACACTGAATGCGTCATATTAAATGTCCTTGACAATAATAGGTCTAGTACGACGGAATGTGACTAACATTAATTGATGCTAATTTATACAGAACAGGCTTGCCATTAGGGTTCAAGTCGTAGATAACATCTCGAATCTCTCATTCTCTTGTTACAAATTATTCATCTACTCATCCTTCACGCACTGCGGCGATCAGTCACTCATTGCTTATCGTAGATAATATAAAGCCGTTATTGTAACAGTTTATAATGTTTAATCGAGCGCATGTCGTTTCTTTTAAAAGTCGAAGAAATTCATCTAAACTGAAAACATCTCGCTTTTGAAAACATCATAATGGTGTAGCTACCATGCGTAACGATACAAGTAAAGCACAAAATAATTTTATGTATTTGAATTATTATAGAAGTGGGCTATTAATGCTCGCCTTGTTATAGACTGACATAGGCGATACATTCTTTGATCACAGGTTACTTAATTCTGTCAATACGTATCAACCTTTTTGTAACGCAAACAAACTTGCATTCCATCATTCACTGTAGAATTATTATATAACAATCTTATACTGTTATTACATTAATTTATATGTCTATACTTTTAGATATTTATAGATCGACCTATCTTTGACCTCAATTGCTTAATTTGCTACAACTTTTAAAAACTATGTGCTTAAAACCGGCAATATAACTGGCTGAGCATTTTTTGCCATTAAGCGAAATTAGTAGTATATTTAACCACTACGTTAATAAAAATTACGAAAGGAAGTTAATTATCATTTTGAGTTTTTAAATAGTTGTTATAAATGGAAAAGATTTACTTTTTCAGCATTTTGTACTGGTTTTACTACTACCCTCCCCGGAGGATGTCATTCCCTGACATCCTCCTCCCAATTTATTCTAAAGGGTTGATACAAATTTTTACAACGTTTCAATATTGCATAACGATTCAGCAACAGAGTAACTTCACAATATTAGAACTACTTTGCCTGCAGTATGACTAACAATTATTCAAGAAGTAGGCAGCACAATGATGTTAGATCTTAGAGAACAATGAAAGAGTTCATTCTTAATCATTCATCAAGATATTGTTATTGCATCTTCGCAAAACACAATATGTTGAAATATACAATACCTAAAACAACTGCAGGCTGTAACGATAATAATGCGACGCTCTCAGCTAATTCTTGAACTGAAGCCAATAATCTGCTGTAAGTGTTTATAAATTCGTCATCGTATTAGCTTTTCTTTATTCATCTTTTTATTCGAGGATAAAATTTACAACTGGATTTCATCAAGCATATAAATATTAGACGCAAGATAATTACACAAAACAAAGCCTTTTTGTTCTCATCAATTTTTTGTTCTCACGAAGTTTATTTAGTCTTAATTTTATACAATATTAATCTGATTACAAACAAAATTTGTCGTCAACTGTTATATCCTACAAGAGACACGAAATATATCGCGTCACATAATGAAATTTTGAAACAATGTATGTTTGCCCTTGGATCATCTAGCTAGTTTATCGTTTAGCAGCAAATAGATTTATTTGCAAACCATTTCACTAATAATAATATATTTTTTAAAACACCCTTAACAGTCATGACTGAAAAATATAAGCCCTATTGCATCTTATTTTCAAATATAATTACTTAGTATTTCAAATAATAGGCTTCATAAAAATAATTATATAGGGTTATACCGTTATGATATTTGGGCTTAGGCTTATGTGCGGACAGCATAGGACTGCAAAATAATTCGTCAACATATCAACAAAGAAAATTTAAAATATAGTCTGTACTTACATAATATATTAGATATCGCCATACGGTTTTAATAGTCATTTAACACTAACATCGTGTAATTAAACATTATCACGTTCAAATGATAGTAAATAAATATTCTGAGCCATAAAATCTAGGCTTATTTTCATCGAATCATCCTAAACTCAGTAGCAAATTTTTCAATCCTATCTTTTTGAGCAATATAGCACAAATAACATGCAGATCGATCATAAACACTATGTTTTTTGTAGCGCTCTATCATATATTTTATTATCGTCGAGCACTGCAATGGGCTTCTATTGTTATAATAAGCCTATTGCTTGGCGCAGCAATTTTTTAGCCAAGCAATTTTAGCTAATGTAAAATTCTGAATCATCGTAAGCGAAATAGCGGCTCTTCAGTGTTCAACGACCGTGTAACTAGCGCAGGTAAATAATTGCGGCAAGGGTTGTGTATAATATAATCAAAAAGCTTTATGACGATGAATGTATCACTATTAAATAAGTGTTTGAACTATGAATGCTGAAACTAATCGGAACATGTAGGCCGTCAATTGAAACGGGGAACAATCGCTTCGGGGCTAAAAATATTGTATTTATGAAACATCCAGCTTTAAGTTCGTGTAATCTCAATTCGTATATTCTCAATTCGGCCTATAATGCAAGTGATACATGGGCTTTGGTCAAGATTATTAAAAAGTATAAATAGCAGGCTAACTATCGTAAAAATATCATATATGTGTAAAATCTAAATAATGAACTTTTTGGTTAATTGTGTAGACCTGTCAACTTTTAAATTAACTTCTCGAGGTAGAAATTTAGTTTCATTGTCCAGTGTAAGCTATCATGATAAGCCTAAAATAATTAATAGCAACGTTCAGTAATTGTGCTATTGTATAATTTTTCAAGAGGTTCGACAATTGCGATCAAACTTGTCTAAACTCAATTGTCGTATTATATATTGCATTAATAATTTAATACTGTATAATATTGTATTCTAGTATAATATACATTAATTTATTAGTTGCAAATAAATGCATTTTATTCCAAATATAATTTGCAGCACGAAATCTCAGTTTCAGCAACCCAGGAAAAAACTCACTGAAAAATATGTAAAAACAGGAAACGAAAGATGCCGATTCTAAAATTAGAATATTATGTCATTTAATAATAATAATAAACAGAAAAATAAATATATAAATATATATTATAATAAATATAGATAAAAGTAATAAAATTAACAGTATATAGCATATCAGGAAAATAATAATAATTATAACAAGTAATTATAATAAGTAATTAATAAGTTATAGGCATCTTGTTTCATACATTGGAGCTGCATTAGATGTAAAATATGTATAAATTCAGCGAAAATATTGTTTAAAATTACTTTTGGGTTAAATTAGTTTTTTGATTATGATTATCGGTAATCTCATCCGTGCACTAAACGCAATTAATATTAACCAGAAATATGAATAAACGCAAATAATACGAGAAGAAGATATCATGAACGAGCTTAACCGGCAGCATATTGCCATTCTCTAGTTGAATTCGTTCCAGTTCTAAATATAGCGCGGTGAAAAATAGCTGTTTCTGATATTTATGGCTTAGGATTAACATTTATCTTTTATCTATATTTCAGGGTTAGGGTCAGCTATTACCTTGACCTACTAATAGGCTACTATAACCTTGGCACATAAATATAAAATACTTATTTAAGAATAACTATTTATAATCGTATTGTATTTGGAACCTTCAAATAATTCCCCAAGATAGACCAATTTAAACTGTTGATGATGCAATAACAAATGAAAATATATTATAAATTAGTCATTTATGTCATTTAGATATCAGGTTTCATTAATTTTTAATATAATATAACATATAGTTAAAACTATAGATACTTTTAACAATATAACTTTATGACAATATATATGCATCAGTTATTAGAACAGGTTAATTATTAACTGTAAACAAGCGAATATTGCTTTTTGTTTCCCGTAGCGAATACAATTAGAAACATAATTACAAATTAACAATATTCTAAAATTGATGCAGCGCTTAGCATCGCATCTAAAAATTTTTATGTATCAATATATAAATTTTGATAGAATATTGTTAATTGTCGGTTATTATGTAATTAAGAAGTTCAAAGTTATGTTTAGTCATAGCAGACTTCCAAGATGACTACATCCTAACACTATGGCGAATATTGAATTGCAATCAAATAACTGATGCTAAAATGATATTTGATCTCAATTGCAATCATTTAATCTATAATTCACAGCTATGAATGATATTGCTGCTCAGTTTTATATTATTGCTACTTCTAAATCTATGAAATCATCTTTAATAATATTATGAATTTATAAATTGTATGATTTGCGCGTGATTTATGATTATTTAGCAACAGATTATAATGGATTACACTAGCGGATATTTATTTTATGCTCTTCTATATTTATACGTCTAAATAAACTGACATTAGCTTGATTTCATTCTTGTAATATTTATTGCATTTATGTTTTGCTATTGAACCAGTTGACGATCTCAATCCGAAACAAGTAAGTATATTAAATTATGTAAAAGATATTTAATAATTTTAAGTCATAATGATAGTGCTTCGTATTTAGCGCATAGGAAGCGCTATCATTGTGACTTAAAATGGATGCTGAATGAAAATAAGTTTTAAACACAGATTTTAAACACAGGATACAGGTTTTATCTTAATCGATTTAACTTCTCCTCTTATTAGACACAATAGTTTGATTTTTTTTCCGTATTGGACTACATTTTCTGAATTTATTTTAAGAAATGTTTTCTATCCATTTATTGCATGATCTATATTTGGTTGCATCTATTTACTGTATTAGTCCATGATGAAAGAGACAATAAACTGTGTAATTACTGCTACAATTGATAGTAGACTCTCTCTCTCTCAGTTGATGCTCACTATTTGTATGCATAGCCTGCTTCTGACTGATTTCCATTCTATTTATATGATTCTATCTGTATGCACATCATGATTTGCTGTGACTAGGTCGATGTGTATCCTTTGATATAATGAAGTGAAGCTTTGAATCCAGCAATCATTGACAGCTGCTCTTGCTTGCTTGTCAGCTGCTGATAATGCTTCATCTCTGTTATATATATGTACTGTATTATATAGAGTGTATGATAATTAAATTATTGAAATATTTAAAAGTTTTGATTGAGGTGCAATTTGTGTATCTTGTTTTTTTGTGTATTATTTTTGATGCACAGATGAAAGTTGATGTGCGAAAAGTTACTGAATTCATCTAAGAATGAATGAGAGCCAAATTTGGATTATTATGGCGATATATCTTAGTCTTAGATTATGTTAATATAATACTAATTGTAATTATTACTAATGAAATTGAGTATTGTACCTTTATTTATCTAATGTATATTTTTTCATTGTATCTACATAACACGATATTTGTTAACATTATCATATTTTTTTCATATTTATTTATAAATATTTCTTAATTTGGTATAATTTTTGCATATAATTAAAGGCTCCAGATTATAATTATAATTACAGTATCTTTATACTTATTTGTAGCTTTTACAGGCTGTTAGATGCTGAAATCATTCTATTTGCATTAATTACAAGCCTTACGTTTACAATCTAGTAACTATCAAAAGATTAGTTTCCAGGTTAAACCCTTACTTAAGAACCCAAAGTAAGCTCTCTCCGATGCTTTTTATCAACAAGCTCGCCGCATGCTAGCAATTTATATTCGCAATGAAAATGTTGTCTAGTTTTACTGCTCATTCTTTTTGGTCAGTCTGTCGAGAGATTTGTTAAGCTGAGATAGAGCAGCGGCTGTGTGTAGAGCCACGACAGCTGCTTTAAGTGATTTTATAAGCTCTTCAAACATCTGTTTCTAAACTGCTTAATTTGATTTTTTACTTCACTACAACTGTATTTTGAGACACATTCTATTAATAAACATTGCTACTGTACGCTACTGTTGAGGTTAGGAGTGCTGTAAGAGAATTAACATTTCAAATGAAATCATCTATTGCTAATAATTGTTGCTAAATGTACTTCTTTATTTAACAGCTAGTGTTTTTGCATATGCTGTTGTGGAATTACATGATTATAACATGTTGTTTCTTGATATTGTTTTTCTTTATTATATTAATTAGTCTCTAAATTATTAAGCAGTAAGCATTAAAAAATGTAAGGCATTCTGTCAGTATCAAATGTTATTGATCAAACTTTATAATGTCCTATCAGTCTTTCGTTAATCCTATATGCTCTGTGTACAAGAAGTATTTATGTACAAGATAATTATAATAGTTATTGCAATTATTAGATTTTAATAAAATAAAAGCAGTATTCTGTGTCAATTAAACGTGTCATATTTATGCATTCATCTCAACTGTCAACACTTAAAGCTTTGAACTCTAAAGCTGACTGTTTCTATTTTCTGCTTGTTTACCACCACTGCTGCTCTTCAAGCTGCTTGTATTAAGGTTAGTGTACAGCTGTCGAGCAGTCAAGTGCTGCTGGGCCAGCTAGCACGTAGCTTTAAGATCTGTCATTTTAGAGAAGCCTGTCAGCTATTTTTGGACACTGCAGGCTAGTAAACTGTGGCTGCTGCTGCTTCTGCTGGTGACGTCGTCTTCTTGTCCCTGCTCTTTCATTCTCTTTCCTTAGATCGACCGAGTTTCATGCAGCAGTAGGATGATTTACTGTGAACTGGATTATAGGGAACTGATTGTAGAATTGTGTAGTAGTTATTTCTTAGATAGGGATGCGATTGCTTTATGTGTTAGTTTTAAGAGATTTATTTTGATGGATTTAAATAGGATATGTATAGAGGGATTATTGTTTTAAAACAGCTGATTATGAGAAATTGTTTATCTAGATGTTAGATAATATACAGTAGTTAGTATAGACATAAGGCATGGTACTGGATACTCACATAGTTGATTATGGTATTCTTTGGTTTTAGTTGTTAATTCTTAATGCATATTACATTAAAAGAAAAAGTGATATAATATTTATAGTGTTTAAAAGAATTGAAAGAAAGCATCTTTTATCTTTTTCATTGTTTACTTATATAGTGTAGAGACAGTAAGTTAGCTATAATTATCTTGTATCACAAGTAAATTTGAATGAAATTGTATAAAGTTAACGAATTTCATTTGTTGGATTATCATTATTCCCTGATATTGCATGATAATTTACATGCAATCAGTTTTTCTTAAAACACACAATGATCCAGGATATACTTTATATCTGAAGTACAGAATAAAAATCATTATGATTGAGCACAATTGATATTCGTAGTAATTAGATGAATAGTTGAATTCAACTGGATCAACAGAGGGGCAGCCTCGTACTTAGTCCTGGCCTGGATTCCAAGGATAATGAAGAACAGAGCGTGGACTAAGCAGCGGGATAAAAGCAGTAGACAGGACTCTCAGGAAAGTACAGTCAGTACTCAGACCTCGTCTTCTATTCGAGAGTTTGAACTGTTTCAACAGTTCTGTTCTAATAGTCCTACTTGGGTAGGTTCGTTTACGATATCGAAATTCTTACGTTATTGTAGTTTGTGATGACTCTGGTTTTTAAAGATCATTTGTTAGTGGAGTTCGATAAGTATTTGAGTCTGAATATCTTTAGATTTGTTCAACGTAATAAGTTAGTTGATAGCAATAGTTTAATTTTTGTATTATGTTCGGATAGCATTTGATGAATAATTAGTGTTGGAATAGTTAGGGTTAATTGTCCTTTCAGTCAGTTGAAAATGCTGTGTTTTCATGCAGGTACAATGTATATAATTTTGTTTTCATAGACGCGTTATTCTGTGATTGTTTCATGTTATTAGGTAATAACTAAGCCTGTCGATTATGATGTCTATTATTAACAATCTGTATATAATTGTTTGTATTATTGCCGTTATATATATAATAGACTTACTCAGTTATTTTTCTTTTACTCTATGGATGTTATTCGGTTCATTATTGGCATTTCTCTAGAGTTTCACTATCAAGAAACTAATTCAAGCCTTCTTCATTGTACTTGTGTATATTCATAGTAAGATCAATTGTCCATTGAATTCAGCTATGCTAATCTAGTTTTTATATAATCTTTACTTCCTTTTGTTTCATGTATTCTTGCAATCGATCGATCCAAAGATTATTTTTGTATATCTGGTAACTACAGTAACTGTATGCTGGATATGATATCATTAGTATGTGTTAATCTATAGATTTATTCTGTATAAAGTATTTAGTCTTTAGTATCTTGTACTGTAACTTAATTTATAGTGACTGCCCTAATTGGTATTTAAAATAATAATAATAAAGGGTAAACTACTATATATTTAATAGTCTAATGTATTTTAAATTGCTTTTAAGTCTCTTATGTATGCAGTGTATAAAATAAGCTACATATATAATACAGTATGTGTGCAGTAATGTACTTGGCAATAAAATCTTAGATTAAGCCTTGTTATATTAATATAGTATATATATTAAGCCATTGTAGTCGATTTTTATCCATAATTGCTACAACTTTTCTTATTTATCACAAAGTTATTTTTTTTTCATTATTTCTAAAAACTAGAATGTTCATTTGGAGTCTTGTTTTTCAATCATCTAGTTTCAGTGTTTTACCATTTACTTGTTCTCATTGATAAGATCATATAATTATGTGTTACCGTAATGTCTCTATTTCCTTTCACAGCAGGTGTAAATGTTTCATTATTTTCTTGCTCACTTTGCCAGCATTAAGTATTCATCGTTCCGGGTGTAGGTGTGTGACGCACGCTGTCAGTTGTATCAGGAGAGTGTGTGTGTTGAGAGTGTGTGTGTTGAGAGTGTGTTTGTTGAGAGTGGGTGTGAGAGTCAATACAGAGTGCCCGGGCAGTGCGCTGTGTAGTTAATTTTAAAACAGTTTAGAATTTATAATTAGTGAAAGTGTTGTTTTAATCAACTCAAAATTCTCTAAATGTTAGTTTTGTAAGCTGTATAGTGTAATGATTTTGTGTAAAGTATATCATAATGGACTTCAATTTAATCTGGATTTTAGGAGTAATGTTAGCTTCTTTTGATAGTTAATTCTTGTTCTTTTATTGTATTTTTAGTAATTATTTTTAGTGTAAACTTTTATAAATTTTTAGAACTTTTAAACTTTTAGATTTAGAACGTCTTAGAAGGAGTTAGGGTAATTTCTGTGAATTTTATGATGTGAGTAAAAGTATTTGTAAACTCAGATAACAATGACAGTTACTGATGAAAGTTGATAAGTATCATATACAGATTGCATCTTATTTGAGTGTTAAAATGATTGCTATGTGTGTGCATATAATTGTGTACAAATGTCAAATACATTATATAATTTCCTTTGATAGCCGTTTGCTTTGAATACTGTAAACTATTTTTCTTAAATCTTTTTTAAGGTTTCAGTTTTTAATTTTTTTTCAGAAAGCGCCAACAGAGTACAGCGAGGGATCCTGCAGCGATGAACAACCAGCGCGTAACCTTGATGATGACCCCTATCTAGTCGATGACCTTCATGACTGTATGAAGTGTTCATCTTGGGACAGTCCACTCCTGCAGGACATCGATGAGCCAGTAGGCAGTAAGCTCTCCCTCTATACCCCTCCTCCTCGTCTTACTCATTCGGACTCCGTGGTCCGTAATTGCGAAGATTTGAACAAAGAGAGTTACACTCAAGGTGATTGTAGGAAATAAAACTTTAAAATAAGTTTCCTCTACTTTTTTATGTTTGTTGTATGAAATTGAATAGCAGACTGTAAAGCAGCAAGTGTAGTAAGTTAAGTAAGTAGGAAGTAAGTAGCCATAAAGTAAGTAAGTTGCAAGTACAGTAAGTAGCTAATTTAATAAGTAGCGAGTAAAGTCAGAAGCAGATAAGTAGCATTTGTAGTTAGTAGCTAGTGTATAAGTAGGAAGTGTAGTAAGTAACAAATGTAATACATGTGATACATGTAGTTAGTGACTCTTTTGTGACATGTTATATTAAACGATTGAATTATCTTGAATACAGTAACTGAGGAATCTTACAAGATTTCTGATTCTAAGCTTTGGGACTAAGAACTGTATCATTTAAATGTTCTATCAATTGCGACGGATGTATTTATTCCAGTGATGTCATCAGAGAATCCAGCAACGATCGAGACAAAGGCGAGCGGCACTCAGAGAGAGAGACAGCAGAGATGGAGACAGCATCGTCAGCTGCCTGAAGAGACTGAGGACAGTCCTTGCGCTGTGGTGCAACAAAGTGAGAGGAATGAGAAGAAAAGATGCGTGATTGTGTGTCGAGTGAGGTTGCTGGATGGATCAGAATTTATAATCAGTCTTGAGGTTTGTATTGGGAACATTTGTGAGTTGGTTTCTTTTTTATTGTTAGAGTATAGCACAGGAGAATGAAATGACTAAATATATCTGGCAGTTTGTACTTTTTCACAGTATTAGAGACCAGTTTAGATTAAGATATTGTTTCTTTTCTTGTAGCAGACTGCTGATATATCTCACTTTTTCAATTAGGTAATTTCAATTCAATTTTTCAATTGTGTACATCGAATTGTTGTTTTCTATGTGTATATTAAGTTATACTGCATTCTCTGTGTTTATTTGATTGTATCAGTAGATAAAATATCTATCTATATACATTTTATACTTACAGAGGTTTCTTTAATAAAAATAATAATAATAGTAAAGTTTTGATTGTTATTTTGCTTTAAAACAGAGAAGGTCTATGGGTCAGTTGTTACATGAGAAGATTTGTCAGCATCTTAATCTAATAGAGGGGGACTATTTCTGCTATATATTCTACAATGCTGCACATGAAAAGGTTAGTTTTCATTGGCTTGATATTATTTTATGAAGTTAATTTTTGAATTACATACAATTTTTTTATACTATATTCGGTACCCAGACAAAACGGCCCCAAATACGTTAATCCGATAAAATATCCGGGTCTATTCATTTAGTAATCATATCCCTAACTAACGGTATACTTCAATCTTAATCTTAACCTGAATCCTAACCCCCAACCCATAACCTAAAAGTTAATAGTCGGGGCTGATTTGTAATGGCTGATTTGATGGATTACGGTTATATTCATATACATTATTTGTTATATACATCTTTATTGTAATACAATGTGTGATAACATAGAAAATTGATATAAAAGATGCATTGAGTTAAGAATATCTTAGTTTTTAAACCATGATGTTTCGAAATAGTTTTGCAATGTTATTGAAAAGTTTATTAATTTTTCATAAATTAATTAAGAGATGATTTGGCCAATATATTCTAATTCATTTTTGACAGACATCACAATATTTTTTAATTAAAATCTATTTTAAGTAGTAATAATCAATTTCTTATTGCTTATTTTTGTAATTATCATATAGCGATTGAATGAAATTGCAATCAATGAGAAATAAAACTATTTAATTATATATAATTTTGATAATCTACTTTATTTTTTTTATATTTAATAGTTGTTGACATAAGAACTACTCAATACATATCCAATGTAATTCAGCATTACTATATTTTATTTTCAAATCTGCAAAAAAATCATTTTTGGACACATTGAAAAGTGCTTTTTATTAATATTAATATCAAATACTTGACAATACACTGTAGACATACTTGTCTACAGTGTGTTGTCCTTTATTGCTAGTTTTTATTTTACTCTCACCATTCTAATCCTTTAATCCTAATCATCAATTTTTTATCAAAGCTTCTTCCTACGTCATCTTTTTTTATCTCACTTTTGTATTACTTTTTATTACTGTCATTTTTTTCTTTATATTTTTTCTCTCTCTTTTTCTTTGAGTCTCTTTGTCTCCGAATGATTATTTTCTCGAGGGATCACTTCTGCCCCCTTTAGCCTTTCCTTTATTGCGCTCATTGTTTGGACCTTATCTGGTTTAGTTCATATGATGATCAGAGTGTGATAAATGACATTGAAGATTGGATGTGTTCAGGCAGATTGAATGTATTTAGCTTTTTTTTCCGCTAAATTGATTTCATTAACCGACTGCATTGTTATTATATATATATATGAATGAGGCATTTGTTTCACAATATTAGACTCTTTGAGTAATATTATGAACTTAAATTTATGAAATAAATACTGCATTACTTTTAAGTCTTGTAAAACTTCACTTTCAATAGCTATAAGTATAAATTTATTCATTTTCTTGACAGAAATTGGTGTAAATGGCTTTTTTAATCGGTATTATTTTTTCTTTGTTTTCTCGCAGTGTTGGTTAAATCACGCAAAGCCGTTGAATAAACAGCTCACGGGTTTGTTCTATTTTTACACTATCTTGATAGATTTATTTGATTTTGATTTAAATATTGTTATTATTAATCATATTTAATGGCAAATATTTTCCTTTTAAAATAAATTCGCGCTTAAATCTTTACTACTGCTATTAAAGTTCTTTGTTATATAAATTATACTATCATTATTAACATTCAAATATTAATGCAAAGTAATGATAATTTCTGATTTTTTTTCAGATGTAAATGAGCAATTGTTTATATTTGAAGTAAAATTCTATCCAATGGATCCATCGACACTTTGTGAAGACATCACTAGGTCTCATTTCTAATATTTTTTATTCTCTAGTTGATAGATTATTGCGTTATTAGTCTTACATTAGATTCTGTATGCAATGTGATATTAAAATGTTTTTTATTTTATCTAATTCAGGTATCAACTTTGTCTACAAGTTCAGAGAGATGTTACATCAGGAAGGTAGCTTTGTTTTCATTCAGTAGTGGTTCAGTAGTAATGCGATTAAGTTTCTCTTTCAAAACGGTTCCGACAATTCGGCCCCGATTATTAATGCTTAGGGTTAGGTTTGAGATATGGGTTAGGGTTAAGAACTTAGGATTGACATGAAGGTTAGTGCTAAAAGTTAGGGTTAAGTTTATGATTAGTTTAGGTTATTAAATGAATTGAAAAGCCTCTTTTTCTGTTTAATGTAATTATGTCCGTTTTAATGTTGTATCTTAACTCTATGATGCTATTTCATGTCTAATTCAAGACTGCCGTGTTCATTCATGTCCTACGCTCTGCTCGGCTCATACTTGGCTCAGTCAGAGTTAGGCAACTACGATGCAGTAGACCACGGCTACACAAGTCAGTATCTGGCTACACTTAGATTCTCTCCAGATTCCACTGATGACCTTCGTGACAAGGTCGCGGACCTGCATCGATCACATCGGTAATTGTTTAGATTAATTTGGAAAAATCTTATGCGGAAGATGTGGATCAATTGTTTGTTAAAGGGAGCACCAAGTTGAGATGTATTGAAAGGCTTAAATATCAAAACTACTACGTCTCAGTTTTTAAATTTATTTTAATTTAAAATTTAACGTTAAAACTTTTACAGTAAGTCATTCATCATCTTCTTATTTGGTGATTTTTTGCGTCGAATATTTTTGTTAACTTGATCCAGATCTTTTACACGTTTATTTTAGTTTATTTTATTTTAGAATATTTTGATTATTTGTTTTAAATTTGATGTTGCACTCGTGCCATTATTAATTTACATTGATGATTTTTATATTATGTTCGTAATAATTTTTTCAATATTTTCTTTTATAACAGTGGTCTAACTCCAGCGGACGCGGACCTTCAGTATTTACAGAATGCCTGCAAACTTGCCATGTATGGAGTTCATTTGCATTCAGCTCAGGCAAGTCTATACTTTAATTTATCTACATATTATAGGCTAGTCAATATTCTATTTTATCTACATATCATACGTTTCTTATATATTCTCCTCGGTATATTGTGCTGTATTACACTTTGTATCCGATATAGTAAAGATATAGTTCATTGTATAGTTCATTGTATAATTTTTGTCTTTTTGATATAAATTATCTTTAAATAATTATAATAATATTTATCATAGCGTAATGATTTAATTGTTGCATATAGGTAAAGCTTTTTACGTTTAAGTTTTATACAGCAAATCCTAGATCCAACAATTCAATCTCCTGATCCATGGGTTTCATTTTTAGTTCCTAAACCTTTGCGTCATCGAGTAAATAACGAATGTTTCTTGTTACTCGAATAGAGTGTCGATGGCGGCCATGTTTCCCTCGGGGTAAATGCTCAAGGCTTACTTATCTACAAAGATAAGCTCAGAACTCATCGTTACGTCTGGCCTCGTATCGTTAAACTTTCTTATCGCTCTAGAACACTTTACATATCAGTTCGGCCGTTAGTCTCCGCCCATGATGACCCATCTGATTGCGTGATCGGTAGTAGGGCGGGCACTTCTATGCAGGTGACATTTAAGCTGGCCAATTACAGAGCGACTAAGAGATTATGGAGGCTGGTTGTTGAACATCATACATTCTTTAGGTTAAAAGTTCTAGCTGAAATTGAATAATTATTTTTAATATAGTTTTATTTCGTTATATAGTTTATTTGTGTAAACATCATTTTATTATATAGATTTGTATTGTTATAAAGTTTTATTTCTTACATAGTTGAATTATTGCTAAGAATCTAGTTGTTGTACCAAGTATTGTGTCAAATATTATATGATAATATTGTGTCTTCGGGGTAGTTTTGTCTGGTTTATATATTCGGGGCCATTTTGTCTGGTTTATATATTTGGAACCTTTTTGTCTGGTTTATATATATGGAGCCTTTTTATCTGTATATATTCGGGGTCGTTTTGTCTGGTTTTTATATTTGGAGCCTTTTTATCTGGTGTATATATTTGGAGCCTTTTTATCTGGTGTATATATTTGGGGTCGTTTTGTCTGGTTTATATATTTGGAGCCTTTTATCTGGTGTATATATTTGGGGTCGTTTTGTCTGGTTTATATATTTGGAGCCTTTTTGTCTGGTGTATATATTCGGGGTCGTTTTGTCTGGTTTATATATTTGGAGCCTTTTTGTCTGGTGTATATATTTGGGGTCGTTTTGTCTGGTTTATATATTTGGAGCCTTTTTGTCTGGTGTATATATTTGGGGTCGTTTTGTCTGGTTTA